>ML360503.1:0-61089 GCA_005239505.1 Nicotiana paniculata | reverse complement strand
CCCAGGATGGTATTATGCACTTAGCGTGCTTGTGACCGATATTCAGTAAATTGTAGCAGTGAGAAATTCATCTCCGTGTATACTTCCTTATGTGAATTTTATGTGTGGATCGGGTGGCACGTCGCCAAGGGTATGTTATTTGGATCGGGTTGCACGCCGCAACAGTGTGATGATGAGTCAGGTTCCTATAATTTATTTTCTTGTGTTTTACTTCCTATTTTCTGAGAAAGTTCATATTAGTTACGTGAGTTGAGTAGTCCTTTCCTGAGTCATTCCTTTATGGATCATGTTCGAGTTATGGCCTATTGGCGCGTTGTGGTATCATGTGAGGCTGTTGGTCATGTTTGGGGTGATTTGTTGTCTAAACAGTTCACACTGGGTCAGAAGAGGATATTGGATCAGGGATCAGTGCGATAAGATTATGTGAAATACATTAAAGGACATTTACCCTTATTGGTTTGTAAGGAGGTGATGATTCTAGTCAATAGGAGATATTCAGTGATTTGTTAACTCTGCAGTTGGTTATGAATTTGAATTTCTACACATCTCCTCCACTGTGGTGGTATTGCCAGCATTATAGCAGGATGTATATATATATATATATACATCCTGCTATAATGCTGGCAATACCACCACAGTGGAGGANATATATATATATATATATATTATGAGGTGCATTGGGAGCATCAGATTCGTGAAATCTTGGCTATTAAGGTGCATAGAGTGTCATTATGGTCAGATGATAAATTATGCGGTGCATGTGGTAATTCAACAAAGGTATGCTATCGTGTTCTGGTATATCGTATGGTAGTTGATATGGCGATTATATATTGGAAGCAAGCCTGGCAGAGAATTTCAAGTGTTGGAACTGGATTCTGAGCTTATTATATGGATAGAAGAAGAAATCTTCAGCTTTGATCAAGCTAATATACTCAACTGAGTTGTGGTAGCACGGGCAGGGGCGCGAGGTGTTAAATAGTGATTTCAGACAACTCCAGAGCAGTTCTTGGCACGTTCGAGGACGAATGTCTGTTTAAGTGGGGGAGAATGTAACGAGCAGACCGGTCGTTTTGAGCTCTAGTGCGTCGTTCAACGATTTGAATTCATGAGCAGCTCCATTTCAGGTATTATGACTCGTGGGCGTGGTCAGAGTTGAATTTCGGGAAGTTTAGAGTTAATCTGGAAAGAAAATTCTCATTTTAGAAGCCTTAAGTTGGAGATATCAACTAAGATTGGAATTTTGAGTAAACGACCTCTGAATCAGGATTTGAAGGTTCATGCAGGTTAGTATGATGATTTCAGACTTGGGCGTATGTCCGGATCGGGTTTTGGATAACCCGGGAGCGTTTCAGCGCATATTGTGGAAGTCAACATTTTGAAGAAAATTTCCTAATTTTGGTCTGTAAGGTATTTCTGTGTTATTTATGTACGTTTGGAATTCCGATCCTGGGAATAGATCCATATGGTGATTCTGGAGTTGGGAGCGCAATCAGAAATGAATTCGGATGTCCGTAGGTTATTTTGAAGTCATTTGGCTAAAGATAGAGATTTGAAGGTTTTTGAGAAATCCGACCGGAAGTGGAAATTTTGGTATCGGGATCGGAATGTGATTCCAGAAGTTGAAGAAGGTTCGTAATGTCGAATATGACTTGTGTGCAAAATTTTGGGTCAATCAGACGTGATTTGATAGGTTTCGGCATCAGATGTGGAAGTTTGAAATTTCAAGTTTATAAGTTTGAGTTTGAGTGTGATTCATGATTTCGGCATTGTTTGCTGTGATTTGAGGCCTCGAGAAAGTCCGTGGGATTTTATGGGACTGAGTCGTGTGATTGGACGGGGTCCCGGGGGCCTCAAGTGTGTTTCGGGGTGAGTTCGGACCATTTTTCCTCTGTTTTGCTGCTGCTGTCTTCTGGTGTATCTGGTGTGCTTCACGATCGCGGTCCCTTGTGTGCGATCGCGAAGAAGGAAATTTGAGGGCTGCTTGTTTGGCTTTCGCGAACGCAGGAAGGGGGGTGCGAACGCGGAAGCTTGGTGTGAAATAACTACGCGAACGCGGGTCTTTGCACGCGAACGCGTAGAAGGAAATGGGAGCTGGGGGCCCGGGGGCCGTTTGACCTATGCGAACGTGAAGGAAGCCATGCAAACACGGAGGGTCAGGGCAGTTTCCCTTCGTGAATGCGTTCAGGGCATCGCGAACACAAAGAGGGAATTGGGGCCTGGGCAGATTAATTTAAATGCGAAATGTTTGCCATTTCCTTCATTTGTTTCATTGATGTGGGCGATTTTGAGGAGCTTCAAGAGGGGTTTTCCATCAAGCATCATTAATTAAGTAATTTCTTCATGTTATTAAGAATAATACAAGGTTTATGCATGGATTGAACATGAAAAATTATGGAAAATTGGGAATTTTGAAGAAAACCTAGAAATTTGGTAATTTGGATTTTTAGCCACGAATTGGGCATGAATATTTGAGTAAATTGTATATTTGAGTTATTAAGGCTATGGGTAGAGTTTATCTTCGAGAAATTTTGGAATCCAAGCACGTGGGCCTGAGGGAATTTTGGTCAATTCCTTGAGCGGAGTTGGGGATTTATATAATCTGAATTGTTAACAAATATTAGAGTATATTTTCATTGGTTGTCGTTATTTGGATAGTTTTGGGGATTTGTGCATCCATTGGAGTCATCGGAAGGGCTTGAAGGCCGGTTATGGAATTTCGGAGCGAGGTAAGTCTCCTTTCTAATCTTGTGAAGGGGAATTGTCCCCCTTGGTGAACTAATTAAATATTTGCTACTATCTGCGGGTGCTACGTACGCACGAGGTGATGGGAGTCCGTGCTTAGATACTATTATGCCATGTCCGGGTAGCCTAGGACCCACTATCATGCCTTACTTGTTGTACTTGTGATCTTGCCAGTAATATTGGACCGCTAACATTATCGAAATAGTAATTGAATATCTAAGAAGGCTAGAGTGTACCTTTCTTAATCATTTAGAAAGAGAATTGATTTCCTCCGTGGATAATTGTACTCCTGATAAGGTTATATTATTGAATATCATTAAACTTTACAAATGAGTTTCAAAACAAAGATTTAAATGCTATTTCTCGTGTTCCCTTAAGAAGAATTTTACCACTTTCATGGGTAACTGTTTTCTTGATAAAATGTGAACTTATTATGTGAATATGTGTACATATGAGCACCTGCGTCGCAGGTATGATTCGCGAGCAGGTTAGCCTTATTATTATGTTGACCGTGTTGCATGACCGATTCGCGAGCGGGGAAAATGGATGCATCTATGGTTCGAGGCGTTCGACCCTCAGCAGTGCATAATTTATTATTGTTGGTCCGCGTCGTTCGACCCCCGGCATTGCTTACGCATGATATTTACTGCGTATTTGCTGTGATTTTGCCTGATTACTGGCCTGAAAATTTTAAGTTGTCAACTGAAATGACAAACATTTAAAGTTATTAAAACTTTGGAAGAAGTTGTTCTTTCCCGTTGATTATTGGTTAATTGATCAAATCATCCATGCTTGATCATTTGTTATTGAAATGACGAAGATTTAAAGTGTCAAATGTGGAAGGAGTTGATATTATTTATCCCTGATTTTAATAAATTGCCTATGACATTCATGCTTAGTGTCTCACTTGATTATACTAAATTGACCTCTAAAAAGTATCAAATCGACCTCTCGTCACTACCTCTCTGAGGTTAGGCGGGATAATTACTGAGTACACGTTATTTTCGTACTCATGCTACACTTGCTGTGCATTCTTATTGCACAGGTACTTTCACAGCGATGTGGCTGGTTTGGAGACTTAGGCGAGTTGCACTATCCGGAACATAAAACTCACGTAAGGAAGTATATACAGAGCTGATTGCTCACTATTACAAATTACCGAATATTGATCACAAGCACGTTGAGTGCATAATACCATCCTGGGGAGACTAACAAAGTCGTAGTCTATAAAACTCAAGCACAGCTGAAGTGCGATATATATATATACACTCTGGGTCTCAAGAGCTATCCTGCTCACATAACATCCCCACTATGCGGGACCTCAACACATAAGGAATTCTCAAGCCGTTTTCAAAACTCGCACGGCACAATCATCATAACACATAAATTCGACGAAGACGGAACAACACCCGTTGTTCTAATATCTTTCCATGAAAAGAGCTCCACTGAAAGGAACATTTCTGGCTCGCACGGAGCCCATAATCATAAACAAATCCATCCACAAACATCGAGCCACCTTGCTCGCACCAAACTTAGCTATTTAGCTTTTACCTGGGTCCACATTAACCCTACCTTTTCTCATAATACACGACAACAACCGTCATCACCAGAACTAACACCCCAAAATCCATCATCAACTGAACCGAACGCCCTCCAGGCATAAATTCTCAATTAAGCAATATTGCACTTCTTCATATTCCGTCCAAATTCTGAATTCCATCAAGTGACTACATGCCACACTTTATACAATCTTTTCGCGGTCATGCTTCCACGACCTCCCACACAAGGCAACCAGTCTGCATGTCCATGACACCGACCATGCTAAGGCCGCAAAGCACATTAATAACCCATGACCAGGGTACAAAGCCTCCTTCACCGAATACCGATCTCAGGTGACACTGAAGATAACACCGGCTTACTCTGAACTTTCAAATCACTTTGTATTTCTCTTCCGAGCTCATGACATCCTTATAAACATCAGACCTAAATCTCGATTCTTACTCCAGTTACATACTTCTTACCGCACCTAACCTGCCAATACAAGGTAGCGCAAGAATTCCATCATAACTTCCGAACCACCAATAGGGTGAACACTTCATCATATAGAAATTTTTTACTTGACTCAATTCAAGAGTACCATCTCAACATACGAGTGAATTCCCATTATCACCCAATCATGCAAATCCTTAAGTAGTAGTCTATACCACCATAACCCTTCTGGGGTCCGCCTACACCTGACAAGCCGTAGCACTCAAATTCTCCCACATGAGATCCATTACGACGGCCGACCAGCCCCGCACACACACCGGCACCAACCACATGCATAACTAAATCACATCAAAGGAACCGATCACTGCTGTAATGTGCCCTTAACGCCGCATTCTTACCTTTTGAACTCACTAGGATTGCTATTGAGAGTCACCCACTCTGACTGGCCCCGAATACAATCAACTCTAGGGCTCTCCTAGCACAGGAACACATTTTTCAATGAAACACGTGACTGAGTCACTAACCTTACAACACGCCCATGCCTTAAGCATAATATCTGAATCTTCGAAGCCCAAGCCTGGCACGACAGGGCCAAGTTTTGCACATATTCATCAAATCCCACGCACAATTACCATTTTACTCCTCCTTCCTTAGCTGAAATCACTTGCCTATACGCCGACAATTTGCAACCCTATGAAAAGATAACCCTATAGCCCTACTGCAAATGGTGGAACTCCCCCACTTAGCCCGAAGCCACTCCTAGCACCACCCTAGACCCTGCTGAGATCCTTCCTCCTTTGATAACACGATCTTGCTCAGCCAAACCATCCCAATCTTCCAAATTCCCTCGCTAGCACTCCCTAAATACCAAAATTCCCTAGAATTATTTACACATTCTATCTCCTACCAACTAGCCACTAGGACCCTTCACAGAACATGCCAACCCCTCTATTGCTAACCTATCCCCAAAAGACAACCCACCTGAAGAAATCACCTGCTGATACCTCCCAGCGACGCTGAACTGCACGCTCTTTGTGACCTCAATACTTCCTATCAATACTCTGACCCCACGCAATCGAAGAAACCATAGCACCGACAAACCTAACACATTCCATTCGATCGATGACAATGACTACACGTCACAGGTGCATACCCCATCTCGATTGAAGACACCAAGTCGTACTACTTTATCAATCCCAACCGATCCATTCATACTCCAAATGCCTTCCCTATGCCGGCACAAAAATGCTGAAATCTCAAAATCACACTCTAAGGAGACCTCCCTTCAAACCATTCATCTTCCCCAACATACGGACAAACATTCTATCATCATATACACCGCGCGATCAATTAAAAACATCATCACTACCTGAGCACAGCCTTAAGGCTTCCAGAAACACAGCTACTGAGATGAAACAACATATTACCCTTTCACAGGGCCGTAACAACAACCACGACCATCTACACATAGAAGCATCTCGAATTTCATTCGTAGCACCATTCCCATTCCTCAAATTCCTGATCTATAGCAAGCGCTTCGCGACGCGTAAGATTGATTAGGAATGAACATAGGAATAAGCCTCAAAGGAATCAACCCGCACGATGAAGAATCAGGGAAATACTCCTAACAGCCCTGTAGCCTCTCGAAGATAAGTACAGATGTCTCCGCACCGATCCGCAAGACTCTACTAGACTTGCTCATGACTCGTGAGACCTACGGGAACCTAGAGCTCTGATACCACGTTGTCACGACCCAAAATCCCTAAGGTCGTGATGGCGCCGGACACAAGGTCAGGCAAGCCAAAACATTAATTTATTGAAATAACTTTCCAGTTTTTAACATTTTCGAAATCGTTACTTTCTCTTGCATCTCATAATCAAACAAATAAAGTTTAGTAAACTTAAAAATGACAGCACATCAATTTAATTTAATGAAGTAACTCCCAACACGTCCCCAGAACCCGGTGTCACAAGTACATGAGCAACTTCTATGAATTTTACAAATATTACAAAGCCTGTCTAAAATACAACTGGACAAGGAAATTTAAAATGAAATAGATACAGTATGAAGGTGACTTTGTCAGCTGCGGATCGCCTCTGGAAGATGCAGCTCGCCTAGGTCTCCAAATCCTCCACATTTCCATGAAGGTACCTGTGCAATAAAATGCACAGTAAGTGCAGCATGAGTACGAAAACAACGTGTACTCAGTAAGTCGCTCGCTTAACCTCAGAGAGGTATAGACGAGGGGGCAAATTAGACTCTTACTAAGGTCCGACAATACAACATGTGAAGAATATGATGAAATACAATAGACATGAAGGACAGCGAGCAACAAGTACATAGCAAATAACGGAATCCAGATAATAACTGAAAGAAACATCAAGGTACTAAAATCTCCTTTTAACAAATACCTGACACTCCAGTTACAAATGACTCAGAACTCAAGTGACCATACACATACCAGGACAAGACAACCGGCCGGGGTCATAAAGGTGGCCATAGGGACTGGGCTCATAAAGCTATCCCACGATCGCGAATCATACCTGCGACTCGCGTGCTGACCCGATATAATAATAAGCTATCCCACGATCGCGCATCATCCCTGCGACTCGTGTGCTGACTCGATAATAATAATAATAATAAGCTATCCCACGGCCGCGCATCATACCTGCGGCTCGCGTGCTGACTCGATATATTAATAATAAGCTATCCCATGGCCGCACATCATACCTGCGACTCACGTGTTGACTCGATATAAATAATAATAAGCTAGCCTACGGCCGTGCATCATACCTGCGGCTCGCGTGCTGACTCGATATAAATATATTTTTAACATAAAGCTTCCCTCGATCGCGAATCATGCCTGCGACTCGAGTGCTGACACATTTCCACACGTTTAAATCCACTTTGATTAAGAACAATAGTTTTTCTCATGAAAAATAGTAAAAATCCGTATTCAAAGAAGCATTAAATATAAGTTTCGAAATCATTTATTTTTGAAAACTCATTTGTCAAATTTAACGGTATTCCTCGATACGACCAAATCCAGGTACACATATATTTACAGCGGAAACAAATTCTCTTTAGAAGGATAACAGTATGAACTCCAGCTTTCTTTTAAACATTTAATTATGTTTTGGGTCATATTAACAGTTCAATAATACAGGCAGGGTTACAGGTACACACATAAAGCATGCTAGTGGGTCCTAGATTACCCGGACATAAGCATATTAGTAGCTACGCACGGACTCCCGTCACCTCGTGCGTACGTAGCCCCCGAAGATAATAACATATACTGAATTAATTCACCTTGGGGGACAATTCCCCCCCACGAAGTTAGAAAGGAGACTTACCTCGCTCTGAAATTCTATAAACGGCCTCCAAGCCTTCCCGACGACTCCAATCGATGTACAACGCTCCAAAACTACCCAAATGATGATAAACCAATGAAAATATACTCAATTGTTTGCTAAAAATTTAGATTATATAATTTCCCAACTCCGCTTATTGAAATGACCAAAATGCCCTCGGGCCCACGTGCCCGGAATCCGAAATTTCTCGAAGATATACCCTACCCATAGCGTTACTAACTCAAATATACAATTTACTCCTAATTTCATGCTCAAATTCGTGGTAAAATCTAATTTTCATCAATTCTAGGTTTCCTTGCAATTTTCTCACATTTTTCCCAATTTCTCATATCAAATCTATGTAATAAATCTTGTATTTAACTTGGAAATAAGTAGAAACAACTTACCTTTGATGCTTGATGAAATTCCCCTTGAAATGCTCTCCAAAATCATCCAAGTCAAATGAAAGAAATGGCAAGAAATTCATTTTTTTAAAGAATCTGCCCATGCTTCATCGAGTTGTACCTTGCACTTATGTTGTGCAGGTTGTACATCTTATTACAATTTTCCCTTGTTGAAAACCTTCTGTTGAAACATCCATAACTTCTTGTAGAAATATCCAAATAACAAACGGTTTGAAGATTTAGAAACTAGGCTTGAAGATCTTTAATTTTACAGGTTGTACACCGTATAACTCTGTATATATCCCGATATATGAGCTTCTAAAGTAGGCTCCTCTCATCAGAAATTTCTGGGGAAAATGCAAAAACAGCTTTACCAGCCTTCATTCAATCGATCATAACTTTATGCACAAAACTCCAAATGAAAAATGGTTTAATGTTATGGAAACTATACCTCACGATCTACAACTTTCATGTTTTGCAAATTTTCATATTACTTATAAATTCTTATATATACGCTTCCAAAGTTAGCTCTTCGACGCACAATTTGCTGTCCAAAAAAAAATGCAGCAGAATTTCTGTTATTTTCCTTCTTTTTCTTGTCCGAAATTCATTCCGTTATCCTTCCGAAATCCACCCGAGGCCCTCGAGACCTTAACCAATTATACCAACATATCCCAAAACATGATACGAACTTGCTCGAGACCTCAAATCACATCAAACAATGCGAAATCTCGAATCCCATTAAAATTCAAACTTTATGAACTTGAAATTTCAAACTTTCACTTCCGATGCCGAAACCCGTCAAATGACCTCCGATTGACCCCAAATTTTGCACACAAGTCATATTCGACATTATGGACCTGCTCCAACTTTCGAAATTGGAATCCGACCCCGATATCAAAAAGTCAAACTCTCGGTCAAACTTCTCAAAAACCTTCAAATTTCTATTTAGCCAAATGACTTCAAAATGACCTCCGAACATACGAATTCACTTCCAATCGCGCTCCCAACTCCAGAATCACCATACAAATCTATTCCCAAACTCGGAATCCAAACGGACATCAATATCATTGAAATGCGCTTCAAGTCAAACTTAGGAAATTTCTTCAAAAATGCTGACTTCCACAATATACACTGAAACGCTCTCGAGTTATCCAAATCCCAATCCTGACATATGCCCAAGTCCGAAATCATCATACGAACCTGCTGGAACCTTCAGATCCTGATTCCGAGATCGTTTACTCAAAATTCCAGTCTTACTCAATTTCTTCAACTTAAGGCTTCTGAAATGAGAATTTTCCTTTCAATTTAACTCCGAACCTCCTGAATTTCAACTCTGACCATACACACAAGTCACAATTCATCTGTCCATTTGATCGCCGCATCTTTCTTTATGATCTTGAATATCGGCTCACAGGTGGTTGTAAGCTGTGCAATAAACCGGCTGATGTAGTTCAACATTCCTAACAAGCTCATGACATCTTTCTTAGTCTTTGGAGGTGGTAGATCTCGGATGGACTTTATCTTCGTCGGATCTAACTCAATACCCCTGCGGCTGACTATACACCCCAACAGTTTCCCAAAAGGAACACCAAATGCACATTTAGCAGGGTTCAATTTCAAGTCATATTTGCGTAGCCGCTCAAAGAATTTTCTCAAGTCTCGAACATGGCCCTCCTGTGTTCTGGATTTAATAATGACATCATCAACGTACACCTCAAGTTCTTGGTGCATCATGTCATGGTAAATGGCAGTTATGGCTCTCATATAGGTTGCCCCGGCGTTTTTCAAACCGAACGGCATGACCCTGTAACAATAGGTCACCCATGGTGTAGTGAAGGTTGTCTTCTACATCTTCCTCATCCATTAGGACTTGGTGATACCCAGCATAACAATCCACAAATGACTGTACCTCATGTTTGGCACAATTGTCGACAATGATATGGATGTTTGGCAGCGGGAAGTTGTCTTTGGGACTTGCTTTGTTCAAATCCCTATAATCAACACATACTCGGAGCTTCCCATCCTTTTTTGGTACTAGGACTATGTTGGCTAGCCATGTGGTGTATCTGACTACTCGGATTACACCGGCTTTTAATTGTTTGGTGGCTTCTTCTTTAATTTTGTTACTGATATTTGTTTTGAATTTTCTTTGTTTTTGTTGGACGGGTGGGCAATCGGGATGAGTTGGCAGCTTGTGTACCACTAAATCAACACTTAGTCCGTATCATCATAGGACCAAGCAAACACATCTTTGAATTCGAACAGAAGTTGAATCAATGCATCCCTAGTTTTCTCATCCGTGTGAATACTTATCATGGTTTCCCGGACCTCTTCTGGATTGCCCAAATTTACCGGCTCAGTTTCGTTTAAGTTTGGCTTACGCTTATTCTCAAATTTTTCCAATTCTCTGTTTACTTCCCTAAAAGCCTCATCTTCATCATATTCTGGTTCTTGATTCATTATTTCATGATTAGACAGCATATTAAGATCAGAGCATGAAATTCGCAAGCATGTCATATTATTTAAAGCCGCATTATTAGGACTAAAAATAAGAAAAATAACAAAATCAGAAAGAATAATAGACGATGAAATTTTGATTTCATTTCATGTCATTGAATTTGAAGATAATAGGGATTTTACATCGGAATTTAAAGACAATAAAATCAAAAAACACTCGAGTTACACCCTGAAATAACTCGAAGTGTAGAAAGGATAGCAAAACATGAACTACCAAGATTCCCGTCTGATTGGGAAGGGAGTAGCTTTCCAGTTCTGCAGTTTGGCATTCGGCCCCATGTACTGCACCTCAGCGGTGCTTGAGCCCTCTCCCGGCTGAAACATGTGAGTCTCATATAATATTTGTCTCATGACCTCGCAAATTTCTTCAATTTCTTCGACTGTGAATGCCTCCTCTTCTTCTTCTTCTAAGTATTGTGGTTTGATGAAGGACTTAGTGATGTGTGGGACTGGATGAGGTAGGTCTCATCCATTGTTTTTACGTGCATTGGCCCATTTCACATCATCCTCCGTGGCCTGGAAACCTATGCCAAAGAATTTTTTGGTGGCAAGCAGAGAGATTGGTTCAGTAATGCCCTGTAAGGATACCCTGAGACCCTTTTCGGGTTTGAACTCGTGTCTGATCATGTAGGTAGCGACCATGATTGATGCATTAGATAAACAAGGTTGTGGGCACGGAGCACCTTCCTCGTGTTGATCAGCAAGCACAATCTCAAAGGTTTGGTACACAATATGTTCGCTTCCTTCTCTAGCCTCGAGGCAGGGGACGGAGGGGTCCCTCTATATTGATTGTTCGTCCTCCCCATGGACCACTATCTCTTGATTTTTATGTTCAAACTTGACCATCTGTTGGAGAGTAGATGGCACTGCCCCAGCTACGTGAATCCAAGGTCTTCCTAGCAGGAAGATATAAAAATTGTCCATGTCCAGGATTTGGAAGGTTACCGTGAAATCCACAGGGCCAATCGTCGTGACTATGTCAATTTCCCCTATGGTGTCCCTTTTGATACCGTCAAAGGCACGGACACAAACATTATTTGGCATGATCCTCTTAATGTCAATTTCTATTCTTTGTAACGTTGACAGGGGGAAAATATCTACCCCGGATCCTCCGTCGAGCATGACCTTCTTTACGTAGTATCCTTCACTTTTGACTGTCAAGTGCAAGGCTTTTTTGTGAGAAGCTCCCTCGGGAGGTAGGTCGTTTCAGCTAAAGGAAATTTTGTTCACTTCGAAGAAGCGCTCAGACATTCTCTCTAACTGCTCGACCGAGGTCTCAGTTGGTACATACGCTTCATTCAGCGTCTTCAGGAGTACCTTTTGATGCTCGTTTGAGCCCATCAACAGAGACAAAAGCAAAACCTGATCAGGGGTTTTCCTGAGTTCTTTAATTGTAGCATATTCAGACATTTTCATTTTCTTGAAGAACTCCTCAGCTTCTTCAGCAGTGATAGGTTTTTTGAGAGAAAAGAATTTATGCTTAGCTTTTTTCAACTCCTCTGGGTTATGATACTTCCCACTGGGTTTTGCTTCATTGACTTCCCCTCTGACCTCTTTTCCTCATATGTTACCAGGGTTTGATCATAATTCCAGGGGACAGTAGTTGTATTTTTGATTGGGATTTGTGGCCGGCGGCTGATGATCAGAGGTTCATTCGTCTTTGGTGAGACGGTCCGACTTTTCACAACATATGTCCCTTTTGGCACATACATTCTTTGCGGCTTGGATTTCAGCTCTAATCTTTTGGGAGGGCTCAAAGCGAGCTGTCTGTTTCGCGGAGCTCTTAGAACATAAAGGACAACTTCTTTAGTCGGTGCCATCTCTTTCTTTACTTACTTGGCCTTTTCTTTATCCTGGCCGGTAGGTTTTGTTTTCTTCTCTTCCTTGCCTGGTTTTTCCAACGTTTTAGATTTCTTTTCTGTGTCCACAATGGCAATGATGGCTTTCAGCGCCGGGTCAAATTCTCTGTCTTCACAAATCATTCCAATGACGGGCCCATTGTTGTGGGCTGGAAATGGATTGTTTGATACATTGGGGACCTCCTCATCCCTTAGCACCACTTTCTTCTGTTCAATCAAATTTTCTACTGCTCTTTTGAGAGTCCAGCAGTCTTTAGGATCATGCCCCTCTGCTCCAGAGTGATAGGCACAGCTGGTTCCTCGTCTGTATGACGCTGATTCTGGATTTTTCCTAGTTGGAGGTACAGGCTGCAGAAGTCCCATTTGAATCAGCTTTGGCAACATGCTTGAGTATGACTCACCGATAGGAGTGAAGTTAGGTCTCTTTGGTGGTTCACGAGGATAGGAATTGTATGGATAGTTGTTCTGGGGAGAGCGTGGATTATGTGGGGCTTGGTGAGGATGGTTATTTATAGGAGGTGGAGTTCTGTTCTGATTATATTGTTGTGGCTGAGGATGCGACTGAGCGTTCATTACTGCATTGGGAAGGGGGACAGAGCATAGGCTGCTTTCTGATGAGGATAATAGTGTTGTGAAGCTCTAGGAAATTGGCCTGGATATTCTCGAGGTCGTCGAGAATTCCTAGGGCCTGAAGCCATCATGGCTCCCTCCTCTTTCTTCTTTCTACTTGTTAAGCCTCCCGAGCCGCTCTGAATGGCTTGGGAGGTGGCTCTCAAGGTAGACTGACTTAAGATATGGCCCGACTTCAAGTCAATTTCTACCATCTCGCCAATTTTAATGGCCTACGTGAATGGCTTGCCCATGGCGGACAATATGTTTTGGAAATAATCGGCCTCTTGGGCCTTCAAGAAGATACTAACCATTTCAAATTCATCCATGGGAGGTTTTACTCGGGATGTCTGTTCCCGCTATTTAATCGCATACTCCCGGAAGCTCTCGGAAGCTTTCTTCTTGAGATTAGACAGAGAATTTCTGTCTGGGTCTATATCCACATTGTACTGAAATTGCTTTATGAATTCTCGAGCTAAATCATCCCATATATGCCAACGGGAGATATCTTGATCAATATACCACTCTGAGGCGATACCCGTAAGGCTTTCTCCAAAGTAAGCCATCAGTAGCTCTTCTTTTCCTCTTGCCCCTCTCAGTTGGTTGCAATATCTTTTCAAATAAGCGATCGGGTCTCCATGCCCGTCGTATTTTTTGAACTTTGGTGTTTTGAAGCCCACGGGAAGATGCACGAGAGGAAACATGCATAAATCAGCAAAGGACACGCTCTTTTGGCCGCTTAGGCCTTGGATATTTTTCAAACTTTGCTCGATACTCTTCATCTTTCAATTCATCTCATCTTGTTCAATATTTTTCATGATTTTTCCGGCTCCATAAGAGACTCAAATTGTGGGTACCACGGATAAGAGTTTGGAGTGATTCAGGCGGTATGAAGCTGGAACTGAGGAGCTTTGAAAGTGAAATTTGGTGGCTCAAAGCTCTTTCGCGCTAGTGTTGGTTGCGCCATACTGGCAGCTGGCGGCGCGGTGAATACCACAGAGGGTAATCTAGAAAATGGTGCCTAGGGGAGGACCTCAGAAGGCATTCCGATGTAATTTGATGTCATGGTTGGGAACCCGAATGGGTTTAGCACTGAAATTGGCACATTGGTGGTTCCACCGGTTCTGGGGATCAACTCAGGGAAACCGGGGATAAAATTAGGCGGATCTCTGCCATTGGACCAAGCATCCCACATTTCTAGCATGCGGCATCTCAGTCTTCTATTTTCTTCGGCGATTGTCGATTCTGCTTGCAGGACAACCGAAGGGGGGCCATCCTCTGGATCAACAATAGACAAATGGCTTTCTGATGTCATTGCGATACTTCCTTTAGATCTGGTAAAATAAGAATGTGTTACCAGAATACCACCCGCAAACCAACCACCTTAGAAGCAGTAAAATTTTAGAGTAGACATCAAATTGGTTAGTGGGAGATATTAACACATAAGGAATCACACGTTGAGATGCGATGCACCTAAGCAGTTAACCGTTTTTCTAAAATGTTTGTGGCAGTGGTGTGTTTCATCCCGGCTTTAATATTCTCTCTCTTTTATTCCTTTTATTCATTTCTTTTATTCTTTTATTTTAGGTCTATGATTGAATCCTATGTGAATTGTCTGCGTATCATGACGCCGCATGAATCAGATCATTACGTAGTTCAAGGAATAGATAAATATAAACAAAGGGCAATTTTCATTTCACTATTAAAGATAGTTCTTTCATTACAAGTGATTTTTGGAAACATTAATAAACATGAATGAAAAGTACAGACTCCAGACATAAAACGACTTAACATTTTTTTTGAAAGCAATAAAAGTACAGACTCCAAAAACTAAACATCAATAATAAAGGAGAGCCTCTGGTTGTCTTCTCGGGGCCTGTGGTGCATTGGCGTGTCTTTGTGCAGGACTGCATACAATATCCCCCTGAAGCGATCCAAATCGTCCATCACTTGGTGGACGAAAGTCATCATAGTGGCAAAAAACATGGAAGTGGTCATACTCTCACACTCGTGGCATTTCTGCACAACGTAGTCGGCTATTTATTTGATTTTGTTCCGTATGATCCCCTTCTCCTGAAGTAAGCGCCCTATTTGATGTGCTCGGGCCTCTAATACCAAGGCTTCCGCATTTTTCTAAACTTGCAATTCTTGCATTGTTCCCTCCAATTGGCCAATCTTTGCATGACAGTGCTCCCTTTCCGTTCTGACATCTTTGGTCTG
Organism: Nicotiana paniculata; assembly: GCA_005239505.1. Taxonomy (NCBI): domain Eukaryota; kingdom Viridiplantae; phylum Streptophyta; class Magnoliopsida; order Solanales; family Solanaceae; genus Nicotiana; species Nicotiana paniculata. The sequence goes on along the minus strand of ML360503.1, from coordinate 45,395 downwards.
TTGTACCATTTCGTTTCCCATGGCAAATAGTTTTTCTTTCAAGATTGAAATTTCTTTGCCATATTTCTGCCTTAATTGACGAGCATGTTCTTCCGTTCCTTTTGCTAAATTGTTTTGGGCCTCTAACAGGTCTTTTTCAGCTTTGTTCAAATCGAAGGTATATTCATGAACCTTAATCCTCAGATTGTTAATGTTTTTTCATCTCTTTCACTCCTTACAGGAGTCTCGACGGCTATTTTCAGACTCCGGACCTGGGCATGAAGCACCTCATTCTCTTGGGTCAATTTTCGTTTTTCACCTTCGACTACTTGTGCTTGCAACTGATTATCAAACTCCATATTTCTTAATTTCTCCTTCAAATCATGGATAGTGGCTTGATATCCTTTTTCTTTTTCCCCCCAAGCTAGCCTTTCTTGAATTCTATCGTCGAAAGCTTGAACATGAGGCCTTTTGGAATGCCTTTTAGGCTCGGGTTCTGGTTCTTCAACAATGCAATTTCTTTTTTCAAACGCCGCATATCTCGGATCCACTTCCTCTCTAGAAATATCAGGCACCTGAGTATCTTCTTTCAAGTGTCGACACCCATTCCAGCTTTGTTGAATTAAGGCCTCAGGTAAGGGGGCCTCAGGGTGTATTTCAGTTACTTGGATGCTCAAATCTTCCTCTTGGGGTATCACTTGATAACAGCCCAATTGTCTTAAAACCCTTTGGGGTGCATAGGGTTGAACACTTTTGAGACCCATCAACAGTAGATGATTCCTGGAAGCTGACATAAGTATGACTTCCCTGAGAGACAACCATCCCAGAGTCCATTATATTTGATTTGCTCGTAAAGACCTCAGATGATCAACCCAAACCTCGACTCCTTCCGGGGAAGGGTAATCCTTTACTCTCTCTTCATAGCTCTCGATGAAGTTGGCTTTATCAGGACCATAGCTCATGAATTTTGGGTGGTGACGAACACATCTGGAGAATGATATTGCAACCCTCGAAAAATGTTTTTCCCAACTTGCATTCAGTCAAATCCCGGAAAATGTCAGACAATATGAGTGGAGCCAGAGTATGATCTTTATTTTCAGTCAAAACCTGGGCGATTTTGGCCACCCGAATGTCAATAGTCCCTCCGACATTGGGAAAGACCATAACACCCAGAAATGCTATGATGAAGGCAAATCGGTGATGGATCCTCCAAGTATCTTTGTCTTGTTTGTTAGTCAAGCCTTTTACATGTATTTCAAATCCGTCTGAGAAGCCGTATCTGGAATATAGGAAATAGAATGAACAACACCCATCGACTACTCAGTCTTTCCTGAGTTGCCTGCTAACGGAAAGGACCTCAAAGAACTGGCGCACCGACATAGGTCTTGGAAAGATGATTTGTTTATTCCTTAAGTTCCGGCCAAAACCCGCATACCAGCGACCTCTTCTAAGGTCGGAGTGAGCTCAAAATCTGAGAAGCGGAACACATTGTGGACCGGGTCCCAAAAGGTTACCAAGGCTTTGATCAAGTCGTTTCTGGGTTTGACTTTCATAATATCAACAAGAGCTCCCAATTGTTCGCCTACCTATTCTTTGATCTCTTTGTCTAAGTCGTGCCACCACATTCGAAGTTGTAGTGGAGCTCTTTCTACGGTGTTCAGCTGCGGAGTTTGGATAGTATTCATTTTGCACCTGTGAGCAAACAGGGTTAGGATTACCTCTGATTTTGACACAAAAGGCCCAGTTTTAATTTTAAAATACAACTCTCCTAAAGTGGCTATTTGTGCAATATTGACCAAAGTGGTCATTTTTGCAAAAATGGCCCCTTCTTACTTTGAGTAAAGTTTTGAGGCCAAAATAAGGTACTTTTCGGAAAAAGTGACAGACAAATTTGTTCTTTAACGAAAGTAGCTCTTCGACAATGTAAAATATTCTAAGGCTATTTTGGCAAGAACGATGCAATACTTTAACCGCAGCTGGGTCGGTTTTATTTTGACTGACAGATATTTTTTGTTTGTTTTTGAAAAGTGGGGTCGACACCGATGAGGCTTGCCTACGTATCTCATATCCGATGAGAATCAGACTCACGTAGTTCGCTCAATTTTGACGTAACTAAAAAAATGATTTTGACTTATTTTGAAATTCTTTTTCTCCTCATTTTCAATTATTTTGAAATTCCTTTTTCTCCCCTCTTTTTCCGGAAAATTTTGACAGAGCTCGAGGTATTTTTTCAAATATCATGGTTTTTCAAAACTGGTAAATTTCTAATCTCTCTCACTCTTGGTTTTTCTATTATTTTTCTTTCTTTCTTTTTAGCCGGTCAACAAACAAATCGAGACAAATAATGCACATATATCAAGTAGGATACATCATGATGGTCTTTTTGTTTCGGGTACACCTGTCCTAGACAGACCCAACCATTGTGTTGAGTCCCCTAAGTAAAAATGCACGTGATGCAGATAACCGTTCCTACTAGGGATCCGACATGAGGTTTTGTCATTCTAGGGTTAATCTTGGGGTTTTTGTTCTAGAACTCGATTACCCGAGCGGACAACTCGAGTCGGGGTGGGTTACTGGTAGCACGAAAGGCTATCCGGCCTAGTGACTAGTCCATCCCCGTATTTCTTACTTGGTATGACCTCTAACAGAAAGGCGGGTCACGCGAACGTGTGCACCAATTTTTAGAAGACTCAGAAGGGAGGCGTAAGAAGGAAGTTTAAATACAGTTCTAACAAATATCAAAGCGGTAAATATATGAGAATTAGCACATTGAGCTCACAAAATACAGTAATATCACAATTCAACAAAGCCAAGTAAAATCACATAAAAGCTCGAATTCTTGAACCCTGAACCAGAGATTCTTGGTTCGATCCCTAGCAAAATCGCCAGAGCTGTCACACCTCCTTTTACACCGGTGAGGGTATTAAGGGAGTTTTTCCACTTTAAGTGACATTATTCGATTTTTTGGATTTATTTTATTCAGAGTCACCACCCGGATTTTTTACGGTGTTCCGGGACATCGTTTATTTTTTAAAAATCCCAAAATCGAGGAATTTTGACTCTGTTAAATTGTCAGCAAACCAAAAATCTGGGTAAAGAATTTTGTTAATCCGGGAGAAGGTGTTAGGCACTCCCGAGTTCCGTGGTCCTAGCACGGTCACTTAATGATTAAACTTGGCCTAAATGGTTTGATTACTGCTTTTACACCTATGTTTATATTTTACCGCATAAACCCGTTGAGATTGTGATGTGCCAAAATTCATGTCACAGGGACGTGTACATAATTCTCGACACTGAATTCATTTAAGGAGGTAAATAAAGTTGTGCAAGTATGTTTTCGTATTTTGTTTTCAAAAAGAAAACGAAATCACGTCACGCTTTTCGATAATTTTTAGATTCCGTTCCTAAAAGTATCTCTATGAGTAATTATTTTAGTTTTTTATTTGTGCTACGTAAACGTATACATAATTGAGAAAAGGTATGTTTAGTTAGTTTCATTCAAAGTTACGTAAAACGTATACTTTGATGATTAATTTATTTTTTCTAAGTTTGAGGTGATCGCTATCTAAAAGGCTTTTTTGAGATTCATGTCTAGAGTAACTCCTAAATCAAGTCATGAGATTGGCTATGGCCTAATTTAGCCCGAATTTGATCCCTTTAGGCCATCCTAATTTGGTTATTTTTTGTAAGAAAAGGTGATTTATGCAATTTAACTAAGTACACTAAGTGGACGAATTTTAAAGAGGGGCAGAGAACATATATAATGATTTACAGTTCTAACCACAATCAAACACTCATTCAGCAATTACAAAGATGCCTTTTAAGAAAACTGCATTTGTATATTTCAGAATTCATCAAGTTTGAAATAAGCAACTTAAAGGTACATTACCAGAAATTTTAAGAAAAAATGAATTTTCCAATGAATACTGGAATTTCGGATAGCTTATTTTGTATATCAAAATCACGCAAGGTTTTAAGAACATTTGAATTACAGTCAAATCCTAATGTATTAACCTTAAGGCAAATATAGCCTTAGAGCTTTGGGATTTCGTACCCCTTATCCCAATAGCCCAGGGTTCAGGCCATTTCAAACCTGGACATGCTACTTTTAATGGACTGGCCCATTTTGTATACTAAAACTAACCTCCAAAAATATCATTACACAGTCCAGTCTTAAATTACAACGATTCTGAAAATGTAAATCTGAATAAATTACAATTTTCCTACTTTCTGAAACGAAAATACAACTTCTACAAAATACATTTTTATGAATATAAAAGAAAAAGAAATGAAAATTAAACTTCTAACAGGTTGCTCCAAACTTGGGTTCTCTATGACTATGCATTTGTGCCTCCTTTTGCGATTTCTAAACATCCCAAATAAACAGGTATGTTATACATCCTTCAGAGCAAATGACCATTAAAGGGGTCAGAATTGACTCTAATGATGCTACACTAACAGTACTAAAAAGCAGAACCCCTTTTATGCATTCTTCCTGGAATGAACCTGACCATGAAAGAGGTGAGATTCAACTCCAGAGATGCCCTCCTATTAGACTTTTAACATTCAGCTTTAATGCTATGCAACAATTTTCAGCAAGTGTCTACACCACATCTTTGACTATTCTAGGCACATTTAGAGAGTGAATCTGACCATTTAGGGGTTCAGATTCCCTACTTCAAGGCCCTTTTCAACCACACATTTTGTACCCTTAAGGGGTAATTTTCAGCAAATAAACTAATGTTTGTGCACTACTATGGGGTGAATTTGACCATTAGAAGGTCAAATTCATCTACCCTAGTGCAAATAATTTCAGTAGGGACTGAGGCAAACACAAAATAAACATCTAACTTATCTTAACAACACAAACTCATGCATTCTGAAATCAATAATATTAAACACAACTAAACAAAATGATTCCAAAAGATTCAGGTATTTCAAAGACAATACCTATCCAGATTCATTTACCAACATGTTAACCAATCACAATTTTCAGATTCTTTCATACAAAACAGGGGAAAAGAAGATTCAGCTATAGGAGAAGGATTTACACAGCAAAGAAAGAGAACAAGATTCAAATTTGAACATTTCATTAAAGTAAGATGTTACATACCTTTTTTAAAGAGAAAAATAAACTTAACCAAATAAAAGTCAAGTATAGATAGCAGTCAGCAAAAAAGAAGAGAATCCTCAGCAACAGCAAACAGCAAGCCAAATAACCAAAAAGCCCAGTAGGAGATAACCCATAATTTTGAAGGTAAATGCTTAAAGTTCCGAAAAAATCAGAATCCCAAAGAAGAAATAGAAACTGAGAACCGAACAATGTATTGATGAAGTTTGTTCAAAGAGAAATCAAACTTCTCTTTGTTTTCTACTAATTTTTTTTTTTTGGAAATTTTCATTTATGAATAGCAAGCTCTGATTTTTGTGTTTTTCAGCTTTTTTTCAGCAGCTAAGAGATTGTAAAAAAAAGTTCCTTCTAATGGTAAAAAGTGGGTCTATATATAAGGGATTTGGGATAGGATATGCTTGGCATATTCCCTATCCAAATGGGCTGAAAATAGTACAAAGGCAACTGTCACCCTTATCCTTTGGGACAGTTGCCCTCATTCTAGAAGATTCCAGCCCCTTACAATGACCTTTTTACCCCCTAAAAATCTGATTTGCTAAATCTAGAAGGTTCTTGGGTTGTTACACCCAAGATTCCTTCAATGAAAGTCCTAAAATACCCCTTAAAGCCCCTAGAATTACCCTTAGGTAACTAGGGTTAAGTTTGATTGGGGTTAACTATTAACCTGGGTTAGTTAATCCTGATTAGCTTACTTTAGTTAATTAAAACTAATAGTTATTCCTAACTAGGATTAGGCTAGTTGATTAGGTTCTTAGATTTAGTTTAGTTATCTTAGTTTTAAAAGATCTATCTAATTAATCGAGTATAATTATCTCCCTAATTAACGATTACCTAATTAGTTTAGTAATTACCTGCCCAGTGAAGGTATTCTGGAAGGCCAGGCATGAATAAAGCTAAGTACTGATTTTAACAAGTAAAGAAAACATCTAATAATTTGGTGATGTTAACAGGAAACCTTAACGACCATACATGGTTGCAAACAGTCAAGAACACTGAATCAAATCACAACTTCAAGCAGTATATGGGCAAACCACACATATGGTGTTACGCTTTTACAAGAAGATGCAATAACAGTTTTTTAACACATAAATTTATGGATCAAACAACCTATTGTTCATGCTCGTCTATTGACAGAAATCCACAAACATATAGATGTCTTGAAGATCAGTAAAAAAAGAGAAACTGAAAACCTAATACTAATCACTGTCAACTCGTAACATTTTTTAAGAAAGGAACAAGTAGACAAATTGCAAAGCTTAAACGATTAAATCACACCAAAAAAAAGTAATTGACAGCGATATTTTAATGCTAACTTAAGTGCCCCTAAAATAATTAAAGGAACTAAAGAAGAGGGGGTACCAGTAGTACAGAACACATTTGTACGAATTTGGCCAGAAAATTTGACGTCGTCGGACCTTGGCCGGACTCCGGCGGGGTTGGAAATGATCCGAACCCGCATGAATCGATAGCTCTCATCAAGAGCTATCGACTCATGCAGGTACGAGCCATTGAAAGTCCTTGAGTCGGTGTGCATGGGAGAATTAGGGTTCTGGGAATCTTATATTTGAAATTGCTTGTTTTAGAATGAGTTTTTGGGAAAACTAACGGTGGGGTGTGGTTGAGGGGGACAAGAAGATCATGGGGTGAAAATTTGAGGTTGTTTGGTGGAGCTCCGCCGCCGGTGGCGATTTCCTGCCGGCGGAGCAGGGCGGGGCTTTAGAGAGAGGAAGGGAGATGGTGGGAAGGGTAGGGTGTTAGACTTCAGGTTCATGGGGTAGGGGGTAACATTTGGACATATTTATATTTTAAAGATGGGGAGTTCCCAGCCGTTTGATCTATTTTGATCAACGGCTGGGATTCGTTCCATTAACTTAAACGGGGTCGTTTGGGTAGTATAGGGGACTGGCCGAGTTATTTTTGGTCAATTGGGCTGGGTAGTGTATAAATGGGATTAGGCTTGGGTGATTTCAGCCCAGATCTAACTTAGTTCTTCTAATTAATTAGCCCAATTAATTTAATTAAACCCAAACCTAATTAAATCCAAAACGTAATAATTAATTTGACCTTGTTTCATCTAATCCTAGATTAATTAAGGATAAAACAATTAATTTTATACTCCTAATTAAATCTATGATTTATTGAATAAAATGATTAATTTTAGTAATTAGTTGTTAAAACTATATTACATCAAATAACCATCATTCGTCTATTATTTAATTCAATTAATTACAAATAATAAGTTCATAATTCTTTGATAATAGTGATGCAATTTTAATAATTTTTAAAAGATGAATTATGAATATGCAAATGCAAATAATTCATAATTAATCACTAAAAATCAACAAAAATTTATAAAATTAATTTATTGTATCGAATTTGTAGGAGCATATGGTGGGTGAAAATCACATGCTCACAATCACCACTATGCCCAAATCCCTGGAGTCCACCAAACCAACTAGTTCATGTAAATGGCCATTCTCCTCAGACTTTTTGATCAAAATTATGGTTACTGGATGTGGGTTGTTTTGTGTAAATGGAGATTATTTCTGGGCTATGTTGAAGTCTATTAGATATGATATTGAAGGCCTAGCCAGGCTGGGTATACTTTGGGCCTGCCTTAGGCCCACTATAGCTATTTTGTAACTCTATAATTTATTCTATTTTATGGGTTTGTAATAATGTTGTAATAACAATTGGGGTGTTAGTAAAAATTGGGAAAATGGGTTTATTTTAATATTTGCATGAAACGGATAGAAATTCTGCCTATAGGTGTTTACTTTGCTCGAACATGTTCTGCTACTCTATGTGTTAGATAACTTGCCTATAGGTGTTTAATTCGTTTAACATATTCTGCTTCTACATGCTAGATATCATGCCTATAGGAAATAAAGTGACCAATATTTCAATTTGCAATACATTATATCCATAGGGTTATATTAGCTCATGCTCTACAAATCTGCATTTTAGAAATCATTCCTATAGGGTTTGAATTGGTTAATGTGTTGTTGTTATAATTGCTCACTTAGGAGACATGCCTATAGGAGCTAAAACCAGTTTCAATCGCTAATTGTAGAAATTATGCCTAAAGGGTAATCCCACTCGCTTTTAAGTGTTAATATTGAACTTTCAACCTTGTTCCGTCACCACTATTATAAAGCATGCCCATAGGATCAAACTGAGGAATTCTGAATATTTTCCATGGTTATCACTGCCAACTACTTCACCTAGATATCATGTCTATAGGTTTAAACACTTATAATCAGTAATTTTAGTAATCAGTACGCAATACCAGATTCCCTAAATTATATAGTTGTTCAGAAATCATGCCTCTAAAATAACACCTTACATCTGAAACTGCATGCTCATTTGAATTCCAAGGTCACATAGAAATCATGTCTATAGGGATTAATGACTTTAACTCGTCTCAATTCTGAAACTATCAAACACCTAATTTGTTTGCGTGCATTTGTTGTCTAAGTGTGGAGGCTAACTTGAGCCCTTAATTGACTTTATATGAAGTCCAACATGTTTTGTATGTCACCTAGTTTTATCATTTTGAGCAACCTAAGTTAGGTCTAGAGCCACCCAAAAATAGAGGTCCAAACGCCTCCTGGACCGTAGGCATGGGACGGATAGTGCACGCATAAGGCACGGCTTAGAATCAACTAGTGCGCCTTAGGTAACAACTTAAAGATAGTAATCGAATAGCATGAGATGATAGTCTGTGCCCGTTGAATAATATGAGTAACACCCCATCTCGAGGGAGTTACGAAGTATTATTTATGTTTCACGGGGTGATCCTTTAGGCTAAAAAACTTAGGACCCCCCATATTGTCTTAAAATCAATTGTTTTTGTTTATTGATAATAACTGCCCAACTTCTTGTCTTTCCCTCTTGTTTTGGACTAATTCATATAGTTCGAGTTCGTCCGGGATCCACGGTTGTGGACCTCGAGGAATGCCTAACACCTTCTCCTCAAGGTAATTTGAGCCCTTACCCGATCTTTGGTGACACAAAATGGTTAGACCAGAGTTATATGCAAATAGGTGCCCTAACGCTCCTCAAATCCGTTAGGTGGCGACTCTCTCTTTAACACCTTCCTTAAAAGAGTTGTCACGTGTTGAAACTCGATTTCGCGATAAAAAGGGGCGCGAAAGGCGTCAACTTTTGAGACCACTTCGGCAATGCCTTTGTATCTCCCATCGTCCGACAAGGGAGTATCATCAGTTGGCTACAAAGTCGACGGCCCCTCCTGCCGCAAAGAATCAGAAGCCCTCGCAGCAGCCTCTTCAGCGACCGTCATCGCAGAAAGGCGAGACACGTCTTCATCAGCCTCCACCGATCTCGGAACCTCAGACGCTAGCTTGACATTGTATTCAAGAACAATGGTCGCCCTCTTACATAGGAAAAAATTATCCATCATAGAGTCCATGGCCTGCGCAACCCTATCGCCAATGTCTACTGACCTCCTCTTACGAGCTACCAAATCCATGTCACTCTGCAATTATTCCTCCTCTTCATCCACAAGATAGTACAAAGGGGAAGTTGAAGGTTCTGCTGTAGAAGTATCTGCATATAGATAAGAAATTGATGCTGAAGCAGTAGCAGGTGGGGTCGAGGAGTGAGCCGGCTCAGCTGCGGTCGTAGAAGGGGCAAAAGCCGAAGAGGTAGAAGCTTTCTTGTTACAGAATGCAGGTGGGGGATCTCTCGGCCTCCTCGAAGGCCCTCGGGCTGGAGTTAAGAGAAGCGCAAGAGCCGAATGAATAGGGCGACACTTTGAGATGAGATTTTGGCATTCAAGCAAGAGCCGAATGAACCACTACAGGAGATTTGGGAGCGATATAGAACAATGGTCAAGGAATGTCCCAACAATGATATGACGGAAAACATGATTCAACAAACCTTCTATCATGGGAATAATACAACCAACCAATGTGTAGTGAATCAACTGGCCAGTGGTAACTTTATGACCACGCCATATGCGGAGGCGTGTGATATTTTGGATGAAATGGCAGAAACATCATCGGCGTGGAAATCCCCGGCTAATGTTCCACAAGGTGATCCGAACGTGATCCACCTTCACAAAGAGTTGCATGACCATGGGCAAGTCATTGCCGAATTGACTAACACCATGAATAACTAGAAAAGTCTCAACTTCAACAAGTGAAAAATCCTAAGAAAATCAATGTCATGGAAGGGGTGAATATGATGGTAAACAAAAGAAGGACCAAGGTCCACAAGTGCAAAATTGAGTGGAAAATTATGTGCAAGAAGATAGTGGTTTTGATCAAGGTGATTCTTATAATGAACAATAATATGAGGTGCAATACGTGAAAAACTTTCAAGGGGAAATAAATAACTTCCAAGGCCCAGGCCAACAACAATGGCGACCTCAAAACAATCAAGGCAATTGGAATTCTAACAACCAATAAAATTGGAGTGGAGACAACAATCAAGGGAATTGTCATAACAACAACTATAAAGGAAATTAGAGTAGAAATAATCAATAAAATTGGGTAGGTAACAATCAAGGCAGATGGAACAATAATCAAGGAAATCAGGGGTCAGGTTTTCAAAGGCCCCCGATGTATCAACAACCGAGCAACCCGTCGCCTTATCCTTCCCATGGTCCAAATTCTTCAAACAATGAGACGGGGCATATTGATAATATGATCAAGACAATGATGGGAAAAATGTTGATTTGGATGCCCACTTGCCTCGCACAACACATCGATCCGCAACTTAGAAGTGCAAATGGGTAAAATCTCTCAAGCTCTAAATTCTCGTCCTATAGGGGCACTGCCAAGTGACATGGTAGTAAACCCAAAGGGTGGAAACAACACGGGGCATGTCATGGTCTTTACTACAAGAAGTGGAAGATGTGGGAATGCACCCACCTCAAGTCAAAGGCAACTTGTGGATGATGAGTAAGTGGTACAAGAAGAAGAGGTCCCGGACAATGTGGTGAAATCAAATGATGAAGTTTGGATTGATATTGATGATAGTGTGTAATAGAATCAAGAGGAAATGAACCCATCTAGGGATCACATTATTGACATACCGGAGCCGGTAGTGTAAAACGCTAAGGCACCATTGCCTAAGCCTCCACCTCCATATCCTTAAAGACTTTCCAAGCAAAATGGTAAGAATCAATTCAAGAAGTTCATTAAAATGATTAAGAGTCCCTCAATCAATGTTCTATTAATTGAATCTTTGGAAAAAATTCCCGCCTATGCAAAGTTTATGAAGGATCTCGTGACAAACACGCGGTCAATGAATTTTAAAACCATCAAAGTGTAACGACCCGGCCGGTGGGTGAGGATGTAATGACTCGACCGGTCATTTTGAGCATTTGCACTTCGCTCGGTAGTTTACGGACATGAGTAGTCCCGTATGATGCATTATGACTTATGTGAAGGTTTTGGTTTTCAGTTTATTCGGAATCATTTTGGAAGGATGAATTTCATTGTTGAAGCTTTAAGTTGAAAGAGTTGACTGAGTTTGACTTTTGTGAATTTAACCCTGGAACGGAGTTTTGATGGTTTTTTTAGGTCCGGATGGTGATTTTGGACTCGGGTGTATGCCCGGATTTAGCTCTGGATGTTTCTAGAAGGTTTCGACTCAGGTTGGCAAATTGGAAATTTGAAGGTTTGGAAAGTTTATAAGTTTGACCGGAAATTGACTTTGAGGATATCCGATTCGTATTTTGGTTTCGGGAATTTTAATAGCTTTGTCATGTTATTTGGGACTTGTGTGCAAAATTTGGGTTCATCCCGGGATGATTTGATATGTTTCAGCGCGAGTTTTGGAAATTGAAAGTTCAAAGCTCATATATTTTGATTTGAGGTGTGATTCGATGTTGTTATGTAAGTTATGAGGCCTCGAGTAGGTTCATATGATGTTATGGGACTTGTAGATATATTTGAACGGAGTCTCGAGTGGCTCGGGTGAGTTTCAAACGAGGTTCGAATAATTTTTTCATTCATGTTGCATTGCTGAAGGCTACTTGTTCTAGTGCTTCCTCATCTGCGGAAGAATGGGCGCATATGAATGTCCGCAGATGCAGACAGTTGGTCTCAAAAGTGAGAAAGGGAGCTGGGCATGAGGATCACAGGTCAAGGTGCTTGGACGCACCTGCACAACCGCAGATGCGGTTCATGAGCGCAGAAGCGCAATCGTAGAAGCGGCTTAAGGCCGCAGGTGCAGGGGCTGCTGAGAATGGCTATTTTTGCAGAAGCGCAAGATTTACCGCAGAACCGGTGGTCGTAGATATGACGAAATGTTCGCAGATGAGGAAGTGATGGACAGGATGTTAAATACAAGGGTTCGCGATTTTGGCTTCATTTTTACATTTGCAAGGTCGGATTGAGGCAATTTATGGAGAGATTTTCATCACAAGTATTGGGGTAAGTATTATACACTCGGTTTTGATCTTATTCCATGAATCTATCTTCATTTTTGTCAAATTGGACTGTTGGATTTAAAGAGGAAAATTGGGGGGTTTTGACCTAAAGTTTCATAATATGAATTTTTGAGTTTTGAACATCGATTTGGAGTCTGATTTGAGTGAAATTAGTATGGTTGTACTCGTAATCGAATGGGTTGCCGGTCTTTGTGAGTTTTGTCGGGTTCCGAGGTGCGGGCCCATATTGGGCTTTTTGGCCGATTTTGGGTTTTTGATTCAAGATTGATCTTTTCTGATTGGGATCAGTTACATTAGCCTTGTTTGAAGTATTTGAGTTGTTTTTGGTTAGTTTCGAGCCGTTCGGAGGTCGTAATGTGCATGATGTCATCTTTGGAGCATCGCTTGGCATGCTCGACATTGGCATTGGCTCGTTCGAGGTAAGTAACTCTTCTAAAATTAGTGTTGAGGGTATGAAACCCCGCCATACGTGTTATGTGATTGTTATTGAGGTGACGCTCATGCTATGTGACGGGCGTGTAGGCGTGCGCCATGTGAATTGGGACATTGTTGCTTCCATGGCACTGTATAACGGCCCTAGTTTGTTGATAATTGTGTTTTCACCATGTGATAGAGTAAATGAGCTATCAATCATGTTAAATATCATGTTTAGGCTTCATGTTGTTATTGTTAGGACCTACAATGGTCGTTTCTTGTTGTCATCTCACTGATTCCATTGATATTTTGTACTCAGTCATATTCATGCATTCATATCATATCTCAGTTTCAGTTGTTATTATTGATACATCATATCATTGTTGTCGGGCTAGTTTCATGACATTGTGATCCTGTGAGCGAGACTGGAGATAGTGATGACTGAGTGAGGCCGAGGTCCTGAGTGAGAGTGACATTATGGGTCGGTTTGCACGCCGCAGCATATTATATTATACATTATGGGTTGAGATTCACGCCGCAGCATATTATGTATTTACCTTATGGGTCGGGCTGCACGCCGCAACATATTATATATTTACCTTATGGGTCGGGTTTCATGCCGCAGCAATATATTAATTATATTTATTGGATCGGTTTGCACGTCGCAGTAGTATTGGATCAGGCTGCATGTCACAACAATATAGCACTTGGGATGAAGGAGCCCCTTTGTAGTTTGTACACCCCCAGTGAGCGCAGTCGAATATATATATGTGGATCGGGATGCACGATGCAGTAGTTATCATACAGCGCTGAGGGATTTAGTGTGCTGAGTATTAAGCATAGTGAGAGAGGATGCAAGACAGTGAGATTGAGTACTCTAAGAGTGTGAATACATGATTCATCTCTGAGGTACATGGCATTTGCATGCACACATGACATACAGGCATAGATATGCATTTTTCCTCATGCTATATAGTATCACGTCATTCATGAATTTTTACACACATTGATATGTGGGCATAGAGAGGTGTTTTTCACTTGTTATTTGGAAAGAAAATGGAACTTATTACTTATTGTTGAAAGGATTTTGGGAAAAATCACAGTTTTCAAACTTACTCGTATTTTGGCATTTTCGGTAAAAGAATTGAGTTTTCACTAAGATACTTGAAGAACATGCCTATTTTCTGGAACTGTGAATGAGTTGAGTATTTTACTTCTGCTATTCCTATTTTATTACTTGTATTATGTTGTTATGAACTGTTATGGAATACCGATATTAGACCCGACCTTGTGATAGCTCGTCACTACTTTCAACCTAAGGTTAGGTTTGTTACTTACTCAATTCATGGGGTCGCTTGTACTGATAGTACACTTCTGCACATTGCGTGCAGATGTTGGCTGCTGAGGTTGCTGTGTTCGATGGGAGCTGGATTGAAGATGTACCTGCGTCCCGGTTGTGGCTGCCTCTTGTTCGTGGAAGCCTTAGATCTATAAAACTATGGTATGTACTTTTCAAACATACTATGTATTTATTTCGTTTCAGTTTTTGTAAACTCTATTCTTAGAAGCTCATGATTTGTACTACCAGTCCTTGGGAATTGTATAAAAGTCAGATAATTTCTTTACTTTACTGTCTTGTTAATATCATTGGAATTGGATAGTTACTAGCTGGCTTACCTAGCGAGTTGGGTTAGGTGCCATCATGACTAGTGGATTTGGGGTCGTGACAAGTTGGTATCAGAGATCTAGGTTCATAGGTTCTACAAGTCATGATCAAGTGTCTAGTATAGTCTTGCGGATCGGTATGATGACGTCCATACCTATCTTCGAGAGGCTACAAGACATTTAGAATATACTTCCCATCTTTTATTCATTATCATGTGGCATTGATTCGGCTTGAAGCGTATCTCTTTGAATTCCTTCCACGCATTCGTATGCGCACATGAGCGCTCGGTATCAGTTGTGCATCAACGGCTTATGAGTCCATGATTGAGGTGCGAGATGTGATTTTTGGCGTACTGATGATGGGCCAGTCTAGAGGACTTGAGACCTGGTTTTGGTTGTAGCTTGAGCACGGAGATTTTGATTGTTTGAGCACGTGCTTTTGAGACTTATATGTCCGTTGGTTTCCCTATTAGTGGAACTTGTGATTGGATGACTATGTGATGAGTATGACATGACTGCGAGATGTGTTCAGATTGTTCGAATGTGACGGGAAGAGTTTAATTAAGACGTAGCAAGGACTATTGGGTGTTTGATTTGGCGTTTGGCCTCGAGTTATGGGGGTGTTGAAGGACCTCTCATGTTGTTTATTTGTGGAATGAAGTAGTCTTTCATGTCTTGTTATGAGTTCGAAATCAGGAAGATTAAGTAATTGCGTAGTAGTTGTGACAGTAGAAGGTATAGAAAGATGTCAGTTGAGGCTAAGTAGGTGGGTTATCTCCTGCGGGGTGTCTTGAGGTTGTGTGATCCCTATGTTGTTTTGTAGCAATTTCTCTTTTACAAGTGAATTATATGTGTTGCAATTTGAGTTCGGGTCGCTTATGAGAGTTGGCCTGACTGCTACAAGGATGAATGCAAGATTTGCAGATGATTTGAGATATTAGATGGTTTGTGTTATATGAGCTTATGAAGGATTTAGTTGAATCTCTGCGGTATTGTGGCAGTAACATAGTATGGGTATTGTGAGTTATGGTGTGTTTTGATATATGGCTTTGAGCCAAGTGGGGGAGTCTGCTATTGATAAGTTGATTGTACGATTTTGTGTTGTATTGGTTTCAACTCGAGGTATACTGGTGAATCAATTATGTCTTGTAGAGGTGGACTTTGAGAATGACTCGAGTAATGGAAATTTTTGGATACAGGTGGTATTATACTCTATGGGTATATGGCAATCATTGAATGATTGAGTTGTTATTCGTAAAGGATGTAGTGTGCGTGGAGTAGGAATTTGTTCGGTTGCTTAGGAGTGTGGGTTACTTCTTTGGGTGCCGTCGTGCCAATGGGGAACCGGTCATTTGGCCCGTTTGGGGTGATGCGATTGAGATTTGAGCAGAGTGGATAACTCTCAAGAATGGCTCTAATGGATTCAAGAATTATATGTGGCAATTGCGAATTTCGGATCGGTATATGGCTAGGACCTAATATTTGCCTTGGACGGTGTCGAGACTTGCGAAATTTTTATATTATTGGGGATTATGCATTTCAGCAGCAAGAAAGTGAAGGAAACAGTTTTAGGCTCACACAAGGTATCATTAGATTGGTTTTCTCGGTTGTGGTGCTTCGGGGTGCTTAAGAGGGAAGTCAGCGGCTTATGGACCTTAGGGTTTTATACTAGGGTCTTTTGTGTGGTGAATTTTGGTTAAGGATAGTGGTATTCTAGCAAGGAGAAGTATCAATTTGAAGGCAATTTGGAAGGGGCCTGGAGAAACAACACAACTTGGTAGTAGGTTGGATCAGCACAGTAATGAGTATGATCGGTTTGTTGGGTATTATGGCGTGGCTAGTCTCTACAGGTGCTTCATGGCTATGCTATTGGGTTTTGGCGACCTGTGTGGCTGGGTTGAGTTAGAGAGATTCAGTTCTGATGGTTTAATTATGTGCAAATGGGTTCGAAGAGTTCTCAATGGCTTTTACCACGGTTCGAGGAGTATATTTCCTACTGGCATGAGGATCATGTAGTGTATAGTGAATTTCTCCTAGAGGAAATCAAATGGAAGGTCCTCGGTTGATTGAGTATGTAGTTGCTTGTGACTCGGAGTGGGCTATGAAGTTCTCGTATTTTTCATATGATGGCATGATGGATGCAGTGCGTTGTGCGGGATTGAGATTTGTTTATGCTAGGTCACAGTTCAGTTTCAGAGGAAAGGTCATAAATTCGTAGGTAGCATGGACAGTTCCAGATGACTAGGTAAATGATATTACTATTTGGTATGGCTTGATGAGAGTATACATTTCAGAAGGGGAAATGTGTTTGATTTATGGATACTTCACTGATACTGCGGTACTTTCCTGGATGATCGACTGCGGATAATCGAATTCTGATATGTGGCACGAAAGAATTTTAGGAGTATTCCTCGTGGGATGATCGTGTATGAGAGATGTGTAAGATATTCTGGCGGTGGAGTTAGGATCAGATATGGTGATTCGTGTGCTCCATGGATTTGGAGATTGGGAGGTCTCAGGAGCAGATTGTTCCATGGTTGTGGACTGTGAAATCATGGTCGAAGCTAGCCATATGATAGTATGTGTTATGATTCAGACATTGTGGGCTTTCGGAGGCTTATTCATGCATTTGTGGGTGTCTAGAGTTGATTTGGGGGTTCCATTGGTAGTCCCAATTAGGATGTGTAATCTACACCGAGTTGGATTGGTTAGCTCCATAATGATATTGTTGAGGAATGTGCTATTCGGTTGTTGCTAAGCTTATTCGTGTTCTGAAATTTCCTGTGAGATACTCTACTATGCTACGAGGGGTTGTGATTCGTTGGATTTTGGCACACATGGTGCGGCTCTATGGTGGTCTGGTAGCGAAATCTGAGTAATTGAGTAATTAGGTATTGCATGATTGAGGGCGTATTGGTTATGTCCTTTCAGGATTTGTGTGGCATTGTGTCATCTTATTCTCCGTGGTTATGGTAATGCACTTTGCGTACTCAATGCCGAATTTCACGTGATTATTGATTTTGAGAAGGGTGGCTCGAGGTATATGATATGGATCAGCGTTTGGATGGAGTCGTACATTGCGGCGGAGTTATGTTGAGGTATGAACCTTTGTGATGGAGTCGGGTGATGGTTCTACGGAGTGTGATAGGTTCTTAGCATTGCGTTATGGTGATACCCTTTGAGCTTGCGGGACGATTCTTTTGATTGAGTCATTTTTGCTATTAGGTACATTTGGATTGTTGCTTATTAGTGCATGGATTGCACGATTCGGGCTCTGGGTAGTATTAGTGTTGTGTATCAATAGAGTAGTTGGTATTTGATAAGATGAAGTCGTTGGATCTAGGAAGGGTGCTATCGGTTTTGATTGTGTATATTTGGAAGGATAATATCAGAAGTCGGCTTAGGAAATTGGCTATAGTCCTTGTTGAAGGAGAGGAAGCTCCGCGGCCTGTTGATTTGATGTATGGTTATGAGATTCTGTGTGTTCTTTCATTATCGGCAGTGTACGAAGGTTTTAGAATGAGGTTTTATTAGGTATGAGGTTTATTACCACGATTAGGTTGTTCTGAGCAATTACTATGATTGGGGATTTTTGCTACGGGTATTTGAGTCATGTGGTATACCCGGTGATTGTAGCTTGGGTTATGGTTGCGGGTTGGTACAACTTGTTCAGACTTATACAGCATGTAGGTTGCGAGATTCAAATCTTATAAGGAATTCCGGATGTTGGAAAATTGTATTCTAAGGCTTATGGGTTAGGTTGAATTGAGAAATTTCAGTTATGTTGTGTCATCATACCTATATGGGATAGGGTGACATGGGATCACCCAGGTATGTGCATGGTAAGGTTAAACGGCAGTTTGATGGTTTTGAGAACAACTCTTGGCACGTTCGAGGACGAACGTATGTTTAAGTGGGGGAGGATGTAATGACTCGGCCGGTCGTTTTGAGCATTTTCACTTAGCTCGGTAGTTTACGGGCATGAGTAGTTCCGTAGGATGCATTATGACTTATGTGAATCGTCGGTTTTGGTTTTCATGTTATTTGGAATCATTTGGAAGGATGAATTTCATTGTTGAAGCTTTAAGTTGAAAGAGTTGACTAAGTTTGACTTTTTGTGAATTTGACCCCGTAACGGATTTTTTATGGTTCCGTTAGGTCCGAATGGTGATTTTCGGGCGTATGCCCGGATTTGCATCTGGATGTTTCTAGAAGGTTTCGGCTCAGGTTGGCAAATTGGAAATTTGAAGGTTTGGAAAGTTTATAAGTTTGAATGGAAGTTGACTTTGAGGATATCGGATTTGGATTTTGGTTCTGGGAATTTGAATAGCTGCGTCATGTCATTTGGGACTTGTGTGCAAATTTTGGGTTCATCCCGGGATGATTTGATATATTTCGGCGCGAGTTTTGGAAATAGAAATTTCAAAGTTCATAGATTTCGATTTGAGGTGTGATTCATCATTTTGATGTTGTTATGTGGTTCTGAGGCCTCGAGTAGGTCAATGTGATGTTATGGGACTTGTCGATATATTTGGACGGGGTCCCGAGTGGCTCGGGTGATTTTTGGACGAGGTTCGGATCATTTTTTCATTCATGTTACATTGTTGAAGTTTGTTGGTTCTGGTGTTTCCGCATATGCGGAAGAATGGGCGCAGATGCGTGTCTGCAGATGCGGACAGTTGGTCGCAGAAGCGAGAAAGGGAGTTGGGCATGAGGATCGCAGGTGCGGGTGCTTGGACACACCTGCGCAACCGCAGATGCGGTTCATGAGCGAAGAAGCACGATCACAGAAGTGGCTTAAGACCGCAGGTACGGTGGTTGCTGAGAATGGCTATTTTCACATAAGCACAAGATTTACCGCAGAACCGGTGGCTGTATATGCGACAAAATGTTTGCAAATTCGGAAGGGATGGACAGGATGTTAAATAGAAGGGTTCGCGATTTTTGCTTCATTTTTACATTTGCAAGGTCAGTTGAGGCGATTTATGGAGCGATTTTCATCATAAGTATTGGGGTAACTTTTCTATCTTATTCCATGAATCTATCTTCATTTTTAGCAAATTGGATTGGGGATTTAAAGAGGAAAATTGGGGGTTTTGGCCTAAAGTTTCATCATATGAATTTTTGAGTTTTGAACATCGATTTGGAGTCAGAATTAAGTGAAATTAGTATGGTTGGACTCGTAATCGAATGGGTTATTGGTTTTTGTGAGTTTTGTTGGGTTCTGAGGTGCGGTCCCGGATTGGGCTTTTTGGACGATTGTGGGTTTTTGATTCAAGAATGATCTATTCCGATTGGGATTGGTTTCCTTAGCCTTGTTTGATGTATTTGAGTTGTTTTTGGTTAGTTCCGAACCGTTTGGAGGTCTGAAAGCGCGTGATGTCATCTTTGGAGCATCGCTTGGCTTGCTCAGCATTGGCATTGGCTCGTTCGAGGTAAGTAACTCTTGTAAACTTAGTGTTATACGTGTTATGTGATTGGTATTGAGGTGACACACATGCTAGGTGACGGGCGTGTGGGTGTGCACCATGTGAATTGGGCCACTGTTGCTTCCATGGCACTGTATAGTGGCCCTAGTTTGTTGATAATTGTGTTTTACCATGCGATAGAGTAAATGAGCTATCAATCATGTTAAATATCATGTTTTGGCTTCATGCTGATGTTGTTAGGACCCACAATGGTCGTTTCTCATTGTCATCTCATTGATTTCATTGATATTTTGTACTTAGTCATATTCATGCATTCATATCATATCTCAGTCTCAGTTGTTATTGTTGATACATCATATCAGTGTTGTCGGGCTAGTTTCATAACTTGTTAATATCATTGGAATTGGATAGTTACTAGTTGTCTTACCTAGAGGGTTGGGTTAGGTGTCATCACGACTAGTGGATTTGGGTTCGTGACACAAAGTCATTCATCAAGTGAGTGCAATTGTGCACTAAATGACTCTTAAGTTTGAAGTTCCCGGTACTTTCATGATTCCTTGTACAATTGGAAGTGTTGAGTTTGCAAATGCTCTATGTGATCTAGGGGAAAGTATCAATTTGATGTCCTATTCAGTCTTCAAGACCTTGGGAATAGGGAAACTAAGACCCACCTCTATGAGACTGCAAATGGCCAATCGTAATATGAAGAGACCTTCGGGAGTGAATGAAGATGTCTTGGTTCGTGTTGATAAATTCATTCTTCTCGCGGATATTATAGATTGTGAAGTTGACTATGAGGTGTCAATTATTCTTGGGAGACCTTTCCTTGCTACGGGGAAGGCTCTTTTTGATTTTGAAGCCAGAGAACTTACATTCCGGGTTGGTACGAAAAAGTGGTTTTCCATGTGTGTAAGTCAATGCGGCAACCGAATAACGATGAGGTGTGGTCTTTTGTGGATTTGGTGACCGATGTTATTGTTGATGATACAAGTGCTATGGTCAATATGGGTGATATGTTGGAGGCCGTCTTGCTAAACTTTGATGATGACGAGATGGATGGCTTCATGGAATGTGTGAACTTTTTGCAAGGAATGGGGTCGTACAACTATTCACCCCAAAAATTGTCCTTGGATCTTGAAAATAGGACAACTCCTCCTACAAAGGCTTATATTTAAGAGCCTCCTACCTTGGAGTTGAAACTTGTTCTACTTTAGCGATTGTTCTTTCCTCTTGTTTGACTAACGTGCAGGTAGACTCCACTTTGGCGGCTATAAAAGAGGAAGAAGGCTATTGGGTGGACTTTGGCGGATATTCGGGGGATAAGCCCCGCATTTTGCATGCATAAGATCAACTTAGAAGAAGGGAGGGCATGACTCTTGTCTACCCCATCTATGATAGTTCGTGGACTTCTCCGTTTAAATGTGTCCCAGAGAAGGGGGCATTACGGTGGTCACCAACGATAAGAATGAGTTGATTCCTACAAGAACAATGATCGGATGGAGGGTGTGTATGGACTATCGCAATCTTAAAAAAGACACAAGGAAGGATCATTTTCCACTTCCTTTCTTAGATCAAATGCTTGATAGATTGTTTGGACGTGCTTTCTATTGCTTTCTTAATGGGTATTCGGGCTACAACCAAATTCTTATGTCTCCGGAGGATCAAGAGAAAACAACCTTTATGTGTCCCTATGGTACTTTCGCCTTCATATAGATGTCATTTGGTTTGTGCAATGCACCGACGACTTTTCAAAGGTGTATGATGGCTATTTTCACGGACATGGTGGAGGAATACCTTGAAATTTTCATGGATGACTTCTTGGTGGTTGGAGATTCTTTTGATGATTGTCTGCAAATTTAGATAAAGTGTTGGCAAGATGTGAAGAAACAAATTTGGTGCTCAATTGGGAGAAGTGTCATTTCATGGTCGAGGAAGGTATTGTCTATGGAAACAAAATCTCAAAGAATGGAATTGAATTTGACAAGTCAAAGATTGAGTTGATTTCTAGACTTCCACCTCCAACTTCGATAAAGGTTGTGCGGAGTTTCTTAGGCCACGTGGCTTTCTACCGACGCTTCATCAAAGATTTCTTTAAGGTGGTGAATCCGTTGTGCAAGCTTCTTAAGAAGGATGCTAAGTTCAACTTCAATTATGATTGCATGAGATCTTTTGAATTGTTGAAGTTCAAGTTGACAACTACTCCCATCATCGCCGCTTCAAATTGGAGTGTCCCTTTTGAAATCATGGGTGATGCAAGTGACGTAGCGGTTGGAGAAATTTTGGGAACTGCATCAACAATATTTTTCATCTGGTCTACTATGCTAGTAAGACCATGAATAGTACCCAAGTCAACTAAACCATTACGGAGAAAGAGCTCCTTGTCATTGTGTTTGCAAAAAATGAAATCCGCTCGTACTTGATGGGTTCAAAGGTCATTGTCCACACGGATCATGCGGCGCTTCGTTATGTTATGAGCAAGAAGTACTCCAAAGCTCGGTTGATTAGATGGGTGCTTTTGTTTCAAGAGTTTGATATTGACATCAAAGACAGAAAAGGGAGTGAAAACCAAGTGGCGGACCACTTCTCTCGTTTGGAGAAGGAAGGGAGGCCGCATGATGGCCTTGAAATCAATTACTTCTTCCCCGATGAGCAACTCTTGGAAATTTCAATGAAAGAAGTGCCATGGTTCGCTGATGTAGCAAATTTCCTTGTGTGTGGAATCATCCCGGATGATTTCTTTTCAAACCAAAGGAAGAAGCTCAAACGGGATTGTCATAAATATTATTTGGATGAACCATACCTCTTCCTAATTTGTACGGATGGGGTGATTAGAAGATGTGTACCGGAATAAGATCAAGGTGAAATTATTGGGGCTTGTCATTCTTCGCCATATGGTGGTCATCATGGTGGAGCAAGAACGGCGGCCAAAGTGCTGAGTTGCGGTTCTATTGGCCCACTCTTTACAAGGATGCTAGTGAGCTGGTGAAAAGATGTGATGAATGTCAAAGGTCCGGTGGAATCTCAAAGAAAAATGAAATGTCTCTCACTACCATTTTGGAGATTGATATTTTTTATGTGTGGGGTATTGACTTCATGGGTCCTTTTGTGAGTTATTGTGGAAACACCTACATCTTGGTCGTGGTGGATTAAGTGTCCAAATGGGTTGAGGATGTTGCTCTACCCAACAATGAGGCGAGAAATGTGGTGGCGTTCTTGGAAGAATATTTTCACAAGGTTTGGTACTCTACGGGAAATTATAAGCGATAGGGGGTCACATTTTTCAACAAGGCTTTCAACACTTTACTTAGCAAGTATGGTGTAACTCATAAAGTCACGGCTCCCTATCATCCACAAGCTAGCATTCAAGTGGAAGTTTCCAATAGGGAGATAAAGAGTATTTTGTCCAAACTAGTGAATGCTAATCGGATGGATTGGGCCAAGAATATTGATGATACAATATGGGCTTATCGGACAGCTTACAAAACACATATCGGAATGTCACCATACCGGTTGGTGTTCGAGAAATCTTGTCACCTTCCGATGGAACTTGAGCACAAGGTCATGTGGGCTCTAAAGAAGTTGAATCTTGATTGGGATGTAGCCAATAACTTAAGGGTTGTACATTTGAATGAATTATATGAGTTCCGATACCATGCTTATGCAAGTTCATCCCTGTACAAAGAAAAGATGAGATATCTTCATGACAAATACATTTAAAACAAAGAGTTCAAGGTGGGAGATCTTGTATTGTTGTTTAACTCAAGGTTGAGGATGTTTCCCGGGAAGCTAATGTCTAAATGGAGTGATCCTTTTGAAATTGTAGGTGTGACACTTTTTGGAGAATTGGACTTGAAGAACAAAAACAATGAAGTATTCTGAGTCAATGGTCACTGGTGAAGCACTACTTCGGAAAAGTTGGAGCTAGCCACGTCGTGGCGGTCATTCATTTCAATTGATAGTATCATGCATCATATCGCTACGTTAAATCAGGCGCTTCTTAGGCCAACCCATGTTTCTATTCTTTTTTATTTGGTAGATAGGTTTTATTTTTTCTCTAACTTGATTTGAAGTGTGATACAGGGCTGAGTGTGACTTACAGGAACTGTGGACAAAAATGTGGCTAAGTGTTGAAAGAAGTGCGGAACATTTATGGTTGATGCAGGAAAAGTGTACCACGGCTGCAAAATTAGCTTGTGGACCGCTCAAATGAAAGGTGGAAAATGTTAAACTCTCTGAAGTTCAATCTGTCAGAGAAAGTATCGATGTGCAATCGCAGATTCGATGTTGACTTAATGTCACCAGGTAACAGAGTGCGGACCGCACATGAAATTGTGCAGCCGCACTCACCCATCTTCCCCTTAGCTACCTTAGTCGTATAAATAGACGAATTAGGGCATTTATTACGTTTTTTCCTCTCTGAGCTTAAAAACAGTACTCTCTTGCAATTTCTTGGTGAAGTTATCTGTCCAAACACACAACATCTTGATCGTTCACTCAACACACTCATTTATCTAGTATGCTTCAACTTCTTGTTAATTATTTTTCCTTTTAATTTGTAGATTTCTAGTCATTTTTAGGCCATTTATCAATAGAATTCAATTGTGCATCCATGTGGAGGTAAATATGTAGTGGATTAACTAATACATGCTCTATGGGGACTGGGTCAACATATGTTTTCACGAGTTGGGATGATCAGGGAAGAATTCAGATGTTCATAGTACGCTGGAATCTTCTTTAGTGACACCTGAGAATGGGTGTCCTGTGTAAGAGGCTTTGTGTACTGATTGTGGATCCTTGATTTGCTTTACAACATGAGTAATGTAACGACCCGACCGGTCGTTTTGTGTTATTGGACCCCGTTCCCCTAAATGAAACTTCTCATAGCGGCTTATTGTGATTTATGACTTGCGGGAGCGGGTGGTCTGGGATTCAGAAATATTTAGAGCAATATTGGACCACTTGGTCCCTTCAGGTTGGCCTTTAAGGCCAAGTTTGACTTCAGTCAACATTTTAAGAAAACAACCTCGGAATTGAGTTTCGACAGTTCCAGTAGCTTCGTATTATGATTTCAGACTTGGGCGTATGTTCGTAATGGGTTTTGGATGACCCGGGAGAGTTTCGGCGCCAAATATCAAAATAAGAATTTCCTTAAGTTAATATTGTGGTTTGGGACGTGTTTTTGTGTTATCGAGGTCCGAACAGAATTCTGAGACCGGAAATAGTTCTGTTATGTCATTTATGACTTGCCAGCAAAATTTGGTGTCATTCCGAGTAGTATAGGTCGGTTCAGCGCATTGTTAGCGAATTCTAGAACTTTAAGTTTGATTCAATTTGGTTTTGGGGCCGAATTTCATAGTTTCGTTGTTGTTTTTAACGTTCCAAAAATTTGAGCGAGTCCATATCATGAATACAGACTTTCTAGTGTCGTTGGACGGGGTCCCGAGGGGCTCGGGTGAGTTTCGGATCCCTCGAAGCTAATTGCAAAACACCAGAAATTTTCAGGTCTGGTTTCCTTCTCTGCGATCGTGGAGGGGTTACCGCGTTCACAAAGAAGGAACTAGGTAGGGGTGGTGAATGCCCTGTGCATTCGCATAAAATTCACCTCGATCGCGATGGGTTGGGCTCCTGACCCAGTGCGATGCACACCCCACCCGCGTTCGCACAGAGCCCGGCCAATGGGCCAGCCCAACTACTCCTTACCATGTGCGTTCGCAGGGCTCTCTCCATGTTCGCATAGAAGGCCATGTGGTCCTGTTCATCTAAAGTTGTGCGATTGCACTGCCCAGGCTGCGATCGCATAGAGGAGACCACTAGGCAGTGTGTTTTTATAGCGTGATTTAATTCATTTCCCTCATCTTCTTCTTCTTCCTTGGGACGATTTTCAACATTCAAAAGGGGCAAACGACCTAGTTATTGAAGGTAAGTAAATTCCACCCTAATATTAGTTTCATGCATGGATTACAAGCTAAATTAACTACCTAATTAGTGAAAATTAGGGATTTGGGGTAGCAACCTAGGGCTTTTAAAAATGTAGAAAATTACCCGTGCATTGGCTATGAATTCATACCAAATTTATTTATTAACGATCCTTAGGTTATGGGTGAGGGTTTCCTTCCAGAATTTTCGGAATCCGGGCATGCGGGCCCGGGGTTGGACTTTAGGATTTCTTCAAGAATGGTGATTTTGACTAAATAATAGGAGAATTCCATGCTTTGAATATAAATTAATATATATGTATAACATTTGGCTAGTTTCGAGTCCGCGGTGTCGAGTTCGGAGTTTCGAGCGCATTCTTGACCCCGGGAGTAGGTGTGATGCAAGGTGAGTCTCCTTTCTAACCTTGTAAGAGGGAATTGTCCCCGTAGGTGTTTTAAATGCTATATGTAATAATTGTGGGGACTGCGTGCGTACAAAGTGACGGGAGTCCGTACGTGACGGCTATTATTATTATGTCCGGGTAGCTAGGTCCACATCATGCCTTGTGTTTTACTTAATATGAACTATATGCTTAATAAATTAAATGTTACATACGGCTTATTTCCCTGAGATCATGGAATTTGAGAAAATTTATAAGGAATTGTTTACTGAAAAATAAGTTAAAAAGGAATAGTGTGTGTGCATATGACCGCTTCGCAATTTACATTCCGCGAGCGGAGTGTGATTTCCCCCACTCTTATGGTAACGGGCCCTACGCCACGACGGATTGGAAGATGCACTTTTGGTTCGGGTCGTTTGATCCTTGGCAGTGCATAGATGTGAGTACTTTATGGAAAGGTGCATAGGTTCGTGCCGTTCGACCCTCTGCAATGCACGGACATGACTATCTTATGACTCCGGCCGGTTGTCCTTATCCTGTATGCGCATGATTTAGTTGTTACTAAATTCATGGACACTGTTTGACAGATAATTGGGGGAAAGGGGAAATAGTAATTGTCTATTTATTTCCAGTACTTCCTTGGATTTCAATGCCTTATATATATTTGCTGCTTCACTGCCTTTACATGCCTGGTATTTTCATCATATTCTGTTGATTTATACTGTTGGACCTTAGTGAGTGTCCAGTCGACCTCTCGTCACTACCTCTTCGAGGTTAGGCGAGATACTCACTGGCTACATATATATTTATGTACTCATGCTACGCTTCTGTACTTAATTGTACAGGTTCTGAGGCTGGTGCATCTGGTTGTCGGACCGGAGCTTGATTTTGATTATAGACGGACCTGACTTCACGGTGAGCTGCTTTCTCCTGGGGATCTCCGGCAGCACCATGGGGTTTCTTTTGCTTATTTCCCGTCTATTTCCTTCAGACAATGGGACTGTATATTATATCTTTTGTATATTCTGTTAGTATGCCCGTAGGACTTGTGACACTAGTTCCTGGCACATACGTGATAGTTATTATGGATTACGGGTTTGTGTATATATATTGGCTCACGCCTCTTCATGACTGCTTTTGATTAAAAATGGCTATTTATCCTTGTCGATTCATGTTTAAGTTTTTAAAACTGAGTATATGTTGAAATGTTTAATCTAATAAGAAAGAACCCTTAGTAAATTGAGTGTTGGCTTGCCTGACCCCACTGTTGGGCGCCATCACGACCTAAGTTAGGATTTTGAGTCGTGACAAGTAATGTTGGTGGTATGGAGGTGCAGACCTTTCTACCTAGTGCGGAAGGTCGAGGGAGCATATCCCATGGGGAAATCTGTATAAGTGTGGCACGTTAGTCACGTGATTGTTAAAGATTGTACAAAGTATGGAAACTTTTAATACTATTGTTAATGTGAGATTTTATGCTTGGAAGGCGCCCTATTCCTTTGGTTGTGAACACTGGGAGTTTGTTCCAGATTGGGATGGTTGCTGGGGTATGTCGTGAATTGGACCATTGCGGATCCTTGAAAATTTGTTGGCCCAGTTGGGTATGATCAGAATTAGGTTGTGTTCCGTTGATGGGGACAATGTGAATGTGTGCTCTATGTCAGGTCGGATGTGTTCATTCGGCATAGCATTGCTTATGGAGGAGTCTTTGGGTGTTGGATGTTATTCCTGTCGTCAGCTGTTCCATGTAATAATCTATTGTGCCAGGTGGGTTTTGATACTTCTGGATTATTCAAACGTGTATTGTGATCACACATACTTTGTGGTGTTATATGAGCAGAATGGCTCTCGATATGCAAGTCATTTATTTCACCTTAGTTGTGCTTGAGTTTTGTAGCGTATGGCACTATCTGTCTCCCCAGGGTTGTATTTATGAACTTGGCGTGCTTATGGTCGACATTCAGGAATTTCGTAGGTATAAGCATTTTGGCCTGATGGGTATTTCCTTATTTATTGTTATGCGTGGATGGGGTGGCACGCCTCCATGGGTATGTTGTTTGGATGGGGTTGCATGCTGCAACCGTATCTTCTTTGGATAGGGTTGCACGTTGCAACAGTGAGATGTTGAGTACGGTGGCCTATATCTATTCTTGTGTATTTTGTTTCTCATTCTCAGAGAAGGGCTCAAAGCGTCTGTTCGACCATTTTATTCGTTACGCAGGTTGGGTAGTTCTTTTCCAGAGTCCATTCCTCCTTATGTGTCATATTCAAGTTGTGGCTTGTCAGCGCATTGATGGCGCCATATGAGATATTGGTCAGTGTTTGAGGTGGCTTATTTCCTGAGCATCTTGTACTGGGTGAGACGAGATTATTGGACCTGAAATCAGTGCAATATGATCTATATAAGGTATATTAAGGAGAAAATATCGTTATTCAGTTCGGAATGAGGTGATGGTCCTTGTCAGGAGGAGAGACTCTATTATTTGTTGATTCGGCAGGAGGTTATGAGTTTCTACACATCTCTTCAGTCGTGCAAGTACTGCGATGAGGTGTATTGCGAGCACCGAGTTCATGAAACTTCAGCTACTTTGGTCGAAAAATGTTATTATGGTCAAGCGACTTATGTAGTGCATGGTGTGATTTCAGTGGAAGAGCATGGTCATGTTGGGTATAGTGTCTCGTGATTGATGCAGTGTTCGTATGTTAGAATCGGGTCTTGTAGAGAAATTTGGAGGTTGGAATTTTGTTCTAAGGCTTGTTAACTAAATAAAAGGAAGGATCTTCAGTCTGGCTCGGGCTAATGTGCTTAACTGGGTTGTGGCGGCACGGGTAGGTGCGCAAATTGTCGAACAGTTATTTTGGGGCAACTCCAAAGTAGTTCTCAAAACGTCCGAGGACGAACGTATGTTTAAGTAGGGGAGAATGTAACGACCCGACCGGTAGTTTTGAGCTCTAGCGCGTCGTCCGGTGGTATGATGCCTTGAGTAGCTTCACTTCATGTTTTATGACTTATACATGTGGTCGGGGTTAAATTTTGGGAGGTTCAGAGATGATTCGAATGGAAAATTCTAATTTCATAAGCTTTAAGTTGGAAAAATTAACTAAGATTTGACTTTGGAGTAAACGACCTCGGAATCAAGATTTGAAGGTGTCAATAGGTTTTTATGATGATTTCAGACTTAGAGTATGTTCGGGTTGAGTATCAGGGGTCCGGGAGACTTTTGGCGTTTATTGTAGAAGTTGGCATTTTTTAAAGTTTTAGAATTTCATAAGTTTGGTTTGAAGTGGATTTTGATGCTATCGATTCCCTTTTGGGGTTCCGAGCCCTGGAATAGGTTTGTATCATGACTTGTGACTTGCACGCAAAGTTTGGCGTCATTGAGGAATGTTTTGATATGGTTCAGACGCGTTCGTAGAAGTTTGGAAGTTTGAAAGTTTAAAGAAGGATTTCGATCGTCGATTCATAGTTTCGATGTTGTTTGGCATGATTTGAGGTCTCAACTAAGTTCATAATGTGTTTTGGTACGCATTGGTATATTTGGTTAGGGTCCCAGGGTCCTAGGGTGGATTCCGGTTGGTGAACGGATCAGATTTTGGACTTAAGGAAAAGCTGGAAAATTCTGGTTACTGGTGGAAGCTTCTTCGCAGAATCGAAGCAGTGAATCGCAGAAGCGACTGGAAGTGAACTAGGCAGAGGTCGCAGGTGCGAAGCAATTCCCGCACCTAAGTGATCGCAGATGCGACCACTGGAGTGCAAGAGCGGACAAAGGCAGTCGGGCATGGCTTCGCAGAAGCAATCCTTTTGTCGCAGATGCGAAATGCCTTCCACAGGTGTGATGGGATGTTGGCCAGGGACTTCCGCAGGAGCGAGTTTTATCTCGCAAAAACGATACCGCAAGTGCGCAAACTATGTTCGCAGATGCGAAGCAGCGCTGGGCAGAATTGTTTTAAGACGGGTCCTTGCTCATTTTTCACTCCATTTATTCATTGGAACCGACTTTGGGAGAAACTTTGGAGCACCATTTTAATCATCAACTGGGTGGTAAGTGATTTCTTCACATTGTAAGTTAATTACACGGATTTTATAGGATTTAACATGGAAATTTATGGAAAACTGTGAGATTTTGAAGAAAACATAGAATTTGATAATTTTTTGATTTTGACCACGAAATTGGACATGGAATCGAGAATACATCATATATACTTGAGTTCGTAGTGTTATGGTTAAAGTTTATCTTCGAAAATTTTTGGAATCCGGGCACGTGGGTCTGAGGTTGATTTTATTAACTTTTCTAGCGAAGTTGGGAATTATTATGAGTATTAGAGTATATTTTCATTAGTTTGCACAATGTTTGACTAGTTTTGGGTCGACAGGCATCGGATTGAGGTGTTAGAGAGGCTCTGGATCCGATTATGGAACTTCGGAGCGAGGTAAGTCTCTTGTCTAACCTTGTGAGGACAAACTACCCCTAGGTGATGTAATTGCTATGTGATACTAGATATGGGTGCTACATATGCACGGGTGACGAGAGTTTGTACGTAGCAAAAGCATGTTTATGTCCAGATAGACTTAGGACCTTATCATGTAATATTTGAATTATTTGAACTCATTCTGCTGGCTTAATTACTTGAACTTATAATTGAATATATGTATACTAGGGCGAGCCTTATCACCTTAAGTTTTGGCTAGTTATTGAGAAATGATAAAGATTATATTCACGTTGTGCTCATGTACTATATTGTAAGCATGTGTCCCGTAATTTGATAACTTCCTTCCTTTATTGTGGAGCGGGACGAATGCCTCGGCGGTATAATAGATGCATCTATGGTTCATGTCGCTCGACCCTCGATAGTATACACATTATTTTGGATCAGGCCAAACAACCTCGGCATAATCGTGCTTTATATCGCGGGTAGTCCGAAATTCACAAGATTATCTTTTCACTGATGCTCGGAATTTTACATGGTACTTCTTATCCGTTTGTTGTTGGTACTTGATACATCTGAGCTGATGAGGCAGAATACAAGACCGAGAAGTTCATACTTTAAAGGAAACATCTGGAAGATTAGATAACTTACAGATTTACCCCATTATGGCAGTGGGCTTCACATCTGCTTATTGTTTTATTATATTGCTTTGTTGGACCTCTAGTAAGTGTCGATGTCGACCCCTCGTCACTACTTCTCTAGGGTTAGGCTAGATACTTACTGGGTACGCGTTGATTTACGTACTCATGTTGCACTTCTGCACTAAATGTGCAGGATCTGACAGGTTCATTTGGTGATCATGTTGGCGCATAGACGCACTTGTTGTGGAGACTTTGTGTGAGCTACATTCCAGAACTACGCATCGTAGTCCATAGAGTCTCTATCGTACTATTTATTTCATCCTCTCTCATTAACATTCTAGACAGATGTTGTATTATTATTGTACTTCTTAGTACATGCACATGCACTTGTGACATCGAATTTTGGGATATACTAATTGGCTCTTACGTTTCTGTATATTATCATCGCCTTTCATTTCTCTTACAAACTACAAATTTTGTACATTCCCGTGGATTTAAAAGTGCGAATTCCTTTCTTATTAAAACTTATGATTTCGAAAGTAATAAAATGAGTAATTAAATAGATCAATCATGGTTGGCTTGCTTGACGGCGGTGTTCGGAGTCATAGCGACCTATAGTGGATTTTGGGGCATGATAGTTAGAAACAACAGGAATCACTTGGGCAAGGAAAAGAAATGAAACAACAATGGAAGAAGAAGAAGAAGATACAAAGTTTCGATACGAGAAATCTGTAAAACTTGAGGTTATGCCTTCACATCTCTATTTATAAAAGCTCAAGCATCGGAACTGAGAAATTATGCCATCATTACTTGGCACCAAATATCAAAGCAGCATATCTAACCAAAAGATACACGCGAAACGGCGCAACGCACCGGAAAAACCCATCATCATGTTGCATTACGTCATGACGTCACTTTGATCCTGGAACAACGTAACCCCAAAAAAATAATTGCGGCTCATGAAAGGCCACGTTGCCAGCTCGCCTCAAACATCACGACCCGACCCATTCGTACAATCATCTCGACCACGACGAAAAAAATCCACTCATCAATCCCGCCTGAGGCCGGCCTCAATAAGCGGATGGACTAATTGTATAGGTCAAAATCTGCCCTAGAATATTTAAGACAGGGTAACGGTAAAGGAAGAGTTTTCAAGCTGTCATCAGTCGACCTCGACCAGGAAGCAGCGAGATTCGTGGCGGAGATGTCAACAAAGGTCGAGGTCGAGCACCGTTGGCAAAGCTCTAACAACTAGTTTTCGAAATAGGATATTAAAAAGAATATTCTAGTAAATATTCTCTGTGTACTATTAGGGTTTGTTAAGAAAATGTCTCATATAAATAGGAAATGAGACAATGGTGTAATGCACGTAACATTCATTTGACAAGAACAGACTTTTGATTGAAGATTCTTTCTCTCTTACAAAGATGCAAACACTACATTTTTATCTAGATTCTTGTTCGTTATTATCCCCCACACTTCCATCAGATCCGAGAATAATTCGGATATTTTGGGATTTGTCTGTCACTCATCATTATCACGTGGGATAATCAACTAGTTCATACTTTATTGGGTGTATCACTCTTTCTATTTACTTAAATATCATTTATTGTTATTTGTTGCTAGTTGTTGCTACATTATTGCTCATACTTTTTGGAACAGCTAAAGCATATTGTTGTCAATCCTCCGCCAAATCTGATCAACATTAGTCACCTTTTCGGAAATAATATCCAGAGATATTATTATTCACTAAGTTTAATCCATTGTTATATAACTTCAACTATTTTAACCGAAAGATACATTTTTTGGTCAAACAATTACGTTACTTAATTTCTAATATAAGTCCTTCTTATTAGCCAAAAAAAAAAAAAAAAAAACTGAACGTTCATTGCGGGACAGGCATAAAATGTGTTAGTAGAAGGGTCATGTTGTCAACCTAAAAAAGGAACTCTTACCTAAAATCCCCATCCTTTTTCCCCTTTAAATCAGTTGCTTATAAAACTCGTTATTCTCCCTCTCTGTGTATGACATGATGTGTCACTTTATCATCTAAATTCGATCTCTTCCCTTGTCAATAACGTGATTAAATTTTCATAAATAAAGCTTCTCTTAGTCTAATGTTGATCTAAAATTGCAGAACCAGTTTTTTCCATTAGTTACAATTTATTCACTTTTACTACCATAAACATTCTCTGTGATCATAAAATGTCAAAACTGTCATCTTTGTTGTGTTTTTAAACATTTGTTGTTGTCTAAATAAGTGAAGTTTATACAAAAGGAAATAATTCGACCATCTTCTGATATCATGCTCTGTTAATAAAGTAACTTAACGGGGCAAGTGCACAAATAACATTATCATATATGCTATTTAGAGATTAGCCAGTTTTTGATTTCGTTTTGAAATTTTAAACTAAAAATCTCATTTTCAGGATATTTTTATTTTGAAAAATTAAATTGAAAAACTAAAATAAAAAACACACTGACTAATTATTAAATAGCAACCGTTTAGAGTGGCTAGCTGGTGTGATGTAAACGAACAAAAAAGGCAATTTACCAACTCTAACATTGTGCAATATATATACTTCCATATATGACTTACTATTGTGCAATATACTTCCATACGAGATTCCAATGATATACTTCATCAATAGTTTATACCTTTATGGATGACTATAAATGTAATACTTAATTAAAAAAATAAATAATCCACATTTCAATTATATGATATTATTTCTTTCTTGTCCATCCCGGAAAAGTTAATATTTATATATTTAAAAACTCTCTAATTTAAAATATTCTTATGTTACTCTTAATAATAATGTCTTGAAATCATATACAAAGGGATCGTTTGGTAGGATGCGTTAGATAAAACAATATATGCATTAGCTTTGGGTATTAGTAGTACTTTATTTGGTACACTTTTTGAACCTATGCATTAGTTATATAAGCATTAGTTATAAACCCTATTCGGTATTATCCTATGCATAACCAATGCATAAGAAACCATGGTATTAACAATGCAATGGATTTTAATGTATGTATTAGTTTAGATAAAGACAAAATTGTCCTTCAAATTTAAGCTTGATTAAAATATACTATTATATTAAGGCAAGTTTGAAATAATCCAAGAAAGTGAGAAATAAAATTATATCTCTAGTAAATAAATAAATATTTAGCATATTTTTTTTTATAAATAAATATTTATTTCTATACTACAATATAGGTAGACTAATTAAATAATTTTTTCAAAACCTTTTTCATATAAAAATATTCCGCAACATATGTTTCTTTGAATATAATAAAGTGATGGACTGGCTAAGAGGCGTTTTTGTAAAAACAAACAATTCTCGTAGAAATTGTGCAATATATTAATACATCAAATCAAACAATGGATAAAAAATATGCCAACATAAATAATGTCAGCATAACAAATACCAGCATTACTAATACACTATATTCAGCATTATTCTTATACATTTTACCAAACGACCCTAAGGTGAAATATTGTAATTATTAAGTACAGTATAAATATTTTCCAAAGAAAATTAAGTTCAAAGTGAAGAAAGAGGAAAAGGAAAGAGGAACCAAAAACAATAATGGCAAGTAGGGGTGTACAAACTTAACCGAAAAACTGCACCAAACCGAAAAGTCAACTAAACAGATCAAAAAACCAACTTGGTTTGGTTTGNCAAAATATTTTTAGATATTTTTTAAAGAAAATTCTATATAAAATCTTAAACATATATATATATATATATATATATATGTTTAAGATTTTATATAGAATTTTCTTTAAAAAATATCTAAAAATATTTTGGATTCTCTTGCGGGTATAAACTTTAACAGAATATGAAGTGCTCCATATTTAATGACCTTAAATAATGGATTGTATGATCACTTTCTTATCAAGTGTTACTGAAATGCGTCTATCTCTTTGATCTTCCATATTCATATCATATGTTATTTTCTATTATCTTATATCTTTTTCGAATGTGAAGTGATTATTAATGTTTAGGTATCATATTAATTTTTGTGTTTAATTACTAAATTCGGTTAACTTGAAAGTGTACATCAACGGAAAAAATTATTATCAGACGACTAAAAAAAGTATTATTATGTGTTACTAATAGAATTCTCCCATGAGAATATTTTAATTGATAATATGTTTGAAATTTTTTATATTTTTACTAAATATATATATATACTTATCAAATATTTAAGAAAGTAAGATTGAAATAATATTTAAGTAACGAAAACTCAAAAAATTAAAAAACCCAATAAAATCAAACCAATCCAAACCGATATAGTTGATTTAGTTCGATTTTAATAATAGTCGAACCAACCGGATTCATGTAAACCGTGTTGGCAAGTCAAAAATTACCCCACTTTGATGCCACCTTTTTTTAAATTCCAAGCAAACACACACACAGTACTCTTTTCTCACACACCGTTGTCCCTCCCTCCATCTTCACTCTCTCCAAAAGCAAAGCAAAGTCGAAAAAGGAGTACAGAAAAAGCAAGAGAGAGGAAGAGATTTGTGGGTCTTCCTTTTTCCCATCTATTCTTCTTCCTTCTTCTCAATCTTCATCGTTCTTCACACAAAAACATGACCTCTACACTTGCCCAAAATAATATCAATGGCAACCACCACCATCCCCCACACTATTACCCTTCTCATTCTTCTTCCTCTAAAGCTTCTATTAAAGGCTGTTGTTGCTGTCTTTTCCTCCTTTTTTCATTCTTACTTCTCCTCATTTTAGCTATCATACTTGTAATAGTACTCGCCGTTAAGCCCAAAAAACCCCAGTTCGATCTTCAACAAGTTGGCGTTCAGTACGTCGGAATTACTCCCAACCCAGCTGCGATAGCCACGTCATCTGCCTCTGTTTCGCTCAATATTCGCATGGTTTTCACTGCTTTCAATGATAACAAGGTGGGGATCAAGTACGGTCAGTCGCGGTTCACTATCATGTACCGTGGGATTCCTCTGGGTCGGGGCACCGTACCTGGGTTTTACCAGCCAGCTCATAGTGTTAAGCGCGTCGAAACTACCATTGTTGTGGATCGGGTTAACTTGCTCCAGGCTGACGCCGCGGATTTGATTCGTGACGCGGCGTTGAATGACCGGGTCGAGTTACGGGTATTGGGAGATGTCGGAGCTAAGATTCGAATCCTTGGGCTTACTTCACCCGGTGTACAGGTTAGTATTTTGTCACTTTGCTTTAATTAATATTACAACCACTATCCTCTCCCTCTTTCGGTAGGATTTTGCTAAATTGCTCTTTTTGCTTATTGTTTACTCTCAAAAGTGTTGTTATTAATGGAAATCCTGCTCTTGTTTCCTTTGAGTTATATATTGGACTTAAGTGCACTTTGGATTTGGTTTAAGCGTAGGATAATTGTAGATATCTAACATGAATGGACATAACTAAAAAAAATATGATAAAATGATATTGCACGGACACTCTCAAAATTATAGCCGAAAAAGTATAGTATTTTTTTTTAATATGTATGCATTATGTATGTTATATACAAAAACTAAATACTTTTTCAGTTATCGAACGTAAATAGTCTCTGGCGCGGGTTAAAAGTTAGAAAAAAAATACATAAAACATCGTACATAAATGGGAAAAAATAAAACTGGAACTCTATGTTTATTTTAATAAGGGGTTGAGATAAATGATTAGCGGTGGAATATTTTTGTCTAAGTTCTAAGTAGTAATACAAACAAATAATGTTGATATGTAGTGGGACCCATCTTACCTGTCATGTCCATGTATGTTAGTAGGTCATTATTGGCAACAAAACTGCCATTTTATGTCTTAAGTTTCTCCATTTTCTCACATACTAATTTATATTAGTAATGCATTTTTTCTCTGTCAAGACTATTTCGCCAATAAGGTTAGAATTCAAGATTAAGTTTAAATTTTGCTTTGTCTCTTGAACTAATTATTCTATTAATATTTGTTTGATATTTTGTCTCTAATACAAAAATAAATCAACATTTTAACATTTGTTTCCTTATATAAAGAGTATTGGATAGGTTGGGACGAGGTGAGTACGATATTCTACATTGATTTGGGTGTTTGCCGTAGTTTTTTGGAATGCAGAACCCACAATATGAGCTGGTTTGTGGTAGTAGACAATTATAGTGGGCAGTACAATTTGTCCACCTAGTATTAGAGTGTGGTACGGATCCTGTCTTCACTGGAACTTGCTCTTTTCTCTTATGTTGGTTTTCTTTGTATACTGACATTTCTTGACACCATTCAAATTTTAGACCAGCCATGTTCTTGACACCACCAGTGCAAGTAGTGGTGTAGTTATGAATTTTAAAAAATTGAAAGAATGCAATATTTGAGATTTGAACTCGCGACCTAAAGTAAATTTTAAGTCAGCTTTGTGTATATACTAAATTGTTGAGGAAAGGGAGTTTGAGTGAACCCCTTTAATACAATGTAGCTCCGTCTCTGAGTGCTAGTTTCCTATCGAATAGACTACTCTTCATAGGTAAAGAAGGCCAAGATTCACAATTTTAGGAAGTCTCTCCAACGAGTTGTGACTAGTGATTAGTTCCATGTTCTCTCATGTGGTTGGATATCTTAATTCTTGAGCTAGTTTTTCTCTTGATGCTTTAAGCCTATAAGTCCTGGATCCGTAACGCAATCTGTGGCGGAGGGGGCATTCCCCTAACATTCCAGCCACTTCTACCATCTTCAGCAGTCTAATTCCCCCGCCTTTTTAAAAAACAACATTACTTACTGTAAGCAACTATTCTCATCAGATATGCATAATTGTAGTGGCTGAGTAAAATTTATGTTTATACCCAATCCATAGCAAGTGTAGTAGTAGTAGTAGTAGTAGTATTCAGCATATACTGACTTGAAGAAGTCCTGGATATACCCGAGTGGGTCTAAGTACACACATAAGTCATGCTCCTCCTTTGCTACAACTGTACATCTTGCACCATAGGCGAGCTAGATGTTGGCAAGCCGAAAAACCATACGTCGCGAATAGGACGAAAACGAATTACAGTATATTTTTGTTACATATAAATTGTTGAATCTCTCCTTGACATAAGAGAAATTCTAGTATAGTATCCAAGGGAGTTCAAGAAGTGTGTTGGAGCACAATTTCAGATCCTTAGTGTACTGTCTAGCTAGCATTTTTTTTAATCCTCTTTATGGATTCCTCCAAAGATCAGTGTTTTGTTATCCTTGCAAAAACATGTGTTTAGAAATGTACATGATGAATGGTGTTGAACAGGTGTCAGTGGATTGCGCAATAGTGATCAGCCCTAGGAAACAGGCTCTCACATACAAGCAATGTGGATTCGACGGTCTAAGCGTATGACTCTGTAACTGTTAATTAATCCTGAAGTTTAACGCACATCTATATTGTTGGACTTGGTATAAGAAAAAAAAAAATTCAAAAGGAAAGTTATTTTAGGTAAAAGGAATACTAAAAGCAAGATTCTTGAGCCAACTAATTGTAGTGAAAAAGACATTTATTTATTAACTAGATTTTCTTTTCATTTCTTTTTTCTGGAGAAAATTTTGTTCTGGGTTGTAAAGTTTTGGACTGATTGTATTTCAATACATTGTGATGCCACGACTCATTGTCATTTACTAGTATTATAAACTGGATAAATTAATTATTTTTCTCTATCTTTCGACTGTAAAGAGAGAATCTGATTCTGTAACTTTGCCAAATGAATTCTGGATTCTCGAATCTTATGTGTCGGAGATGTGCTGCCTTTTCATTATTGTATCTATTTCTTTTCTTGCAGCTTTACGCTAACAAGTGAAATATCCTGTCGAGCAACTTCTCTAATATAAGCTATAACTGAATTAATTCTTTACAGTATCCAAGGAGTAAGGGAAAAAACAAAAAACGAAGTAGTAATCAAATTCATAATGTCAAACAAAATAATGATAAAGTGCTAAGAAGTATTTCGAACTATTAATTAACAAACTTAAATCATCTTAATTTACTGCTCAATATTAGTGTTCTATTACTATGCAACGTATTATGTTGCTGTAAACCGACATTTAAGAGATGTTCTGATTGACGAGGCTCATTTCTTCAGTTATGCCATCCAGAGGTAGAAGAAAATGTTTTTTTCACTTCCATTAGAATTAAAATTACATTCACCAAATAAGCAAATGAAAACAATATTTTTGGTAAAAAGCAGTATGTGTTTGGCTAATTAATTTTAAAAACACTTTTGGGTAGTAATTAGTGATTGGCCAAACTTTTAAAAACTGCTTCTAATAGCATTTTGTAGCCAAGCTGGAGAAATCAGTTTATTATGAAAGCACTTCTGGAGAGAAGCAGTTTGTGTTTGGCTAATCACTCTAAAAAATACTTTTGAGCAATAATCTGTGTTTGGCCAACCTTTTCAGAAAATGTTTTTAAATATCAAATAACGAATAAGGACATGAATAAATTTACTAATAGTTAATATTATAAGTAAATAAATAATCTTAAAAATTTGTTATTACAGGCAATAATTAAATATTTTCATTTTATTTAAGTAAAATATGAACATAAAATTTAAAAGTACTTAATTATTTTAATATAAGTTAAATATATTAAAAATCACTCAACAAATATAAAAGCATTCACCCTTAAAGTCACTTATATTAGAGGTTATCCTAAAAAAAATAAGAAATAATTATACATGAATATCGGAAGTATTAGTTTAACGGTTATTTTGGTATATATTATATTAAGGATATTTTTGGTAAGAAGAAAAGTCAAAACTGATTCTGCTTCTGCTTTTGGGAAAAAACTAATTCTGCTTCTACTTTTTCCCAAAAGTACTTTTTTCCCTTAAAAAAGCTTGGTCAAGCACCTCAAGTTAGGGGGGAAAGGGGGGCTTTTGCATCCGTACCCACTTTTTGTGTCACGTTTTAACTTATACCCGCTTTGTAAAAAAAATTGCATCCGTACCCGCTTTTGTGCATAACTTCAGCATACGGGGTTGAAGTTCCCCAGTTATAAATACAAAAATTTCAGCATACGGGCTGAAGTTCCCCCAGTTACACTGGGAAACTTCAGCTCTAGAGCTGAAGTTTTGTCTTTGTAAACTGGGGAACTTCAGCCCTGTATGCTGCAGTTGTTGTCTTTATAACTTGGGAATCTCTAGAACTGAAGTTTTGTCTTTGTAACTGGGGAACTTCAGCCCTGTATGCTGAATTTGTCTTTATGGCGAACTTCAGCTTAACTGATGAACTTCATCTCAGCGAGGGAAAGGGGAGCTGAAGTTATTTAAAAAGTGGATACAAGTTAAAAGTTTTTTAAAAAGCGGGTATAGGTTAAATGGGGGCGATCAAATAGGGTGCCCGCGCAATTTTTACGAAAAAATGTGCTTTAGAAAAGTACTTTTTGCCTCTTGGGAAGCTTGCCCAAAAGCACATTTTTTCTCTTCTAAAAGCTTAGTCAAACACCTCAATTTTTGGGGAAAAAAATATTTTTAACCCCCCAAAAAAAAAACTCTTGGCCAAACAGGCTATTAAATTCTAATTCAATCCTCGAATGTCGCTATCAACTGTCTTCCATGGGTTCCAAAGCTTAATCGAAGCCAAGGATCCTTTCAGAGACGAACTCTTTACACTTCATATGACAATAGCCGTTTTTAACAAAGGAGTGTCCTCATATTTCAATCCAGCGACTATTGTTAATTTCTTTCTGATTTATCATTAAGCTGTCTTTCGGGGTCCAATAATTTCTCCAGAAAAGGTTTTTTCTTGTATATTTTGTAAAAAATATAGTAGTAGTCTTTATCTCTACGCTTAGAAATGAAGAATATTTTACATAAAATAAAATTAGACTAACTAGTTGGTATAATATATTGTGAAGTTCAAAAAACTGTCATCTTTATAGATTTTTCTTAAACAACAATAAGGTAGAAGAGGAATAAGAAAGGTCATGAAATTGTCAAAAATGGGTTATATATCATCGAAATAATAGAACAAGACGTCTAAATCAGATAATGAAATTTGATTTGTAGAGCCTGTTCTTGTTTCCTTGTCCTCTTCCCCTAAACAAAAAGTACTTGTATGTAAACTAAATTGAATAAAATGAAAAATAGGATCTGATAGAACTGTGTGAAACGATCATGGGCAAGGAACAGAAGTGATGGCGTTTCTTACCCTCGAAATGATTCATGAGAACACTCGTGGAGAGCTCTATTAATTTATGCCACTCTAAACCAGGATGGTGACTGATCCTCCATCCAAATTAATAAGAGAGGCAAGCTTAATTAAAATGGCAGGCATAAAAATCACATCTTAATATGCATGGTTATTCTAACAACACACGAATGGCTAAGAATCAAACACATACAGTTCTCAACTCTCACGTAATGATCATGCCTTTGAACCACAACAACAAAACTTTTGCATTACTAATATTCTCAACTAGAATCCTCAGAGAGCTTTAAAATGTCAAAATTGTCTTCCAAAACAACCGATGAAAATAAAGAGTAACAGCAATAATAACTTGTTTAAAACTTGTGTTCCACCCAATGAGCTGAATACTGAAACACTTAAGCCTTCATCCGGCCATAGAATTTCTGCTTTTCTTGAGTGGTCTGGAAACGACCATGTCCAAACTTTGAGGATGTGTCGATGAACTTCAGCTTAATCTCCTCAAGAGCGACACGAGAAGTCTGGTTGAGCAGGGACTGACGAAGGGTTACTACCCTCTTCTTAGGACCAACACAGCATCCCTTGATCAAAAGGTAATCCTCCTTCACCACACCATAATGGGGAAATCCACCCATGGGAGTAATGTCTTTCTCGGTCCTGTTAACATTAATGAAAAGTAAACACAGTTAAGAAAAAGAGAACCAGTATAATCAAAGGTACAGTATATGGTAAAAAGCACACAACCACGGGCTACATGCAGAATATAAGACATTTTCAGCATAAGGCAACAGCTTGACTGGTTTTTGAGCAATCGTAAATGTGCAATTGCTCATGCAAAAGCACTAGTTCATATAAGTAGAATATAGAGCATCCCTTGTAGGAAAGGAGAAGCTTTGGGCAGGAAAAAAGGCAATGTTGCATACCTGTCAAAATCAGTTATGGCAGCATGGGACTCTTGGCCAGCCTTCCCTAGTTTGTAAACCTTCTTGTTCATCTCGGTACGGTGATGGTATCCATTTTGACCAGCACGGGCAACTGTGTAGGAAACTCTAGCAGGGTGCCAGGCACCAATACAAGCAACCTTACGCAAACCCCTGTGGGTTTTGCGAGGAAGACGTGTCACACCCCAACGAGTTACAACACCTTCATAACCCTTACCCTTGGTGACACCAATGATGTCAATCATCTCATCCTTCTGAAAAATAGCATCAACTGGAACCTGCTTCTCGAAGAAATCATATGCAAAGTCAACCTTCTGAGCAATTGTCCCACCATTCACCTGGATCTCCATTAAATGGGCTTTCTTCTGTTTCAGGCCCTTCATCTTCCTTATCTGCCAGTTTTATGAAAAAATGTATCGAGTCTAGGTAAGCTTATCTTTTTTGCTTACATATCTAAGACACAGAAAAATATTCAAAAAAAATTAATAAGGATTTGGAATGAGGTCTAAACCAAAAATGACTTCAAACATAACCGGTGGAGAGAAACGATATTATCTGCTGGGCCAATATAGGGATGGCATTGGAAGTCTGACACTACCTCTTATCTTTAACTTATATGAGATGTACAAGATTTGACAATCAAAGTCTATCTAGCATACAGGTATTTCCACAACACAGTTCTTTGGCACACCGGAAGACGGGAGTTTCTAGGCACATTAAAAGGAATAGCTGTTGTTGAAAATGATACTGGACTAACATTACCTGAGTGTGAGCCAAAACACGGATGACGCAAGCATACTTCTTCAATTTCTCCAGCTGTGTCTGGATATCCTTTTTCCCTTCATCAGTTTCATATTTCTTGGAGTATTTCAAGAAGGCTTTCTTCTTGGATTTGCACCAGTTCTTGTAGAACCTCCTCTTAAGCTCTTCACTGA
Source organism: Nicotiana paniculata (assembly GCA_005239505.1). Taxonomy (NCBI): domain Eukaryota; kingdom Viridiplantae; phylum Streptophyta; class Magnoliopsida; order Solanales; family Solanaceae; genus Nicotiana; species Nicotiana paniculata. The sequence continues at coordinate 1,939 of ML360503.1, read as the reverse complement.
GATGTTGAGCCCAGACAGTGTTCAGGCAACGAAGACCACGAGGTGTCTTCACATACCCAACAACACCAACAATCACCATTGGAGGTGTTTCAATGATGGTGACAGCTTCACATGTCTCTTTCTTGTGGAGTTCTGTAATCACCAGATGAATGTGAAAAAGTAATAGCATAAAAAATTAAAGTGAAGTATCAACATGATACTGCTTCTTTATGAATCCAGTTAATTTCAAGCCAAAGATACTAATGAAGAACTGAGAAAGATACAGATTAAATCAAAACTAAAATAAAAATATATTAACAAAAGATAAATTACTTGATCCAGGTTTTTCAACATCTCTGACAATGTGAGTCATGCCAGCTTTGTAGCCCAAGAAGGCAGTTAGCTTGCAGGGCTTGCTTGGATCATCCTTTGGGAATGCCTTCACTGCAATAGTTTAAAAAAAGATTAAAATGAACTCTCACATAATTATGAGTGTGTTTAGGTATGATGTAAACTGCTTTCCAAACAAAATATTGTATTTCCATGTAAAACATATTCTTCAGGTGGAAACTGTTTACATGGCACAATAAGTATAAATTAATTTTTAAGAAATAAATATGAATACCTCTTGAGATGGGATAGCACACTAAAGTGGTGCTTTGGTGATATGTTGTGAGCATTAAAGGTTTAGAACAGTTTCACATATTCATAGATGGATGCTCACCAATACATCAAGAGTAAATTGTTTTCTTTATTTTCAGAGAGGAAAATGTTTTCAATGGTTCAAGATAACCAAATAATGGAAAATGATTTTACTGAGGAATATACTTTAGAAGCCATCTTACCATATGGCTGCATAAATACATTTTATTATGGATGGCATGTTTTTGTCAATGAACAATTAACAGGAGCAAAGTTAACCAGAGGATATTGTTTATTGCAATATTTACTTAGCTAACCATAACTAAACTTATAGTCAGTGATCAAATTGTCATTACACAATAGACATTAATTCAGAATTATTAAAAAGAGTGTGTTGTAATAAGAGAAAGAATGTAATAATACATACCCTTTCCCCTGTGTCTGGCAGCACGCTTCCTGGGCAGAAATCCCAAAGAACCATGTCTTGGATGCTCAAACTTCCTGTGAGACATTTTCTCCTCCTCCTATCTGTAACCAATGAAAACATTAATCAGCTTAAACTAATGAACTAGTCACATTGCACAGACGGCCCCAAGGAAAAAAAACCCACAGACACGCATACACAATAAACACTCGGAAAGCTAAAAGAATGTACATAACAATCCATAGTTACATGGCATATAGATAGGAGTATAACAACTTATTCTGAAAAGAACACGAATGCATAGATGAAATTTTAGAAAAGTAATCTCAGATTAAAATATCTGTATTTAAATCGCATTTGGTTCTATAACTAATCGGTACTACATATAACACTTTTGAAAGCAACATGAATGCATCCATGAAGTTTCAGAATGCATTTTAAGATTTACATACTTGTAACAGAGACAGTGATGGAATGAGTAAACCAAGATATCCGGAAATGACAAGAGACTAGGGAGTGGAAGAGGGAGAAGAACCTGCAAAGAGACGGCTACTGGTGAACTACGGGACCTCGCTCAAAGAGTAAAACCCTAGTAAAATATGGATTTATATAATCGTCTGTCGGAGTTAAATGGGCTGGATTTAGGCATCTGGATTCTAGCCCAGCTTCCTTAGATAGACTTTCCTAGCCCAGCTGCAGTTATTTGTTTAAGGAATTTTTATATTTCTATATGAAATTATATTACCCTCTCTATTCAAGTTTTACTATAATTATATTTTATATACTCAATTACCATTTATGTACATTTTAAGGAAATTAATGATAATAATAGTGTCTTAAAATTACTCTAATGTATCTTCTACTTCTCCCTCCTCCCCTCCCCCCCCCCTCCCA
>MDKI01033614.1:0-11153 GCA_005239505.1 Nicotiana paniculata | reverse complement strand
ATATATATATATATATATGTATATGTATGTATATATATATATCGAGATGAAATACACGCACAAAGTGCGTACCCTAAAACTAGTTATTTTAATCTCCTATATATTTCTGAATCAATATTATATCAAATTAATATTCTAAGACAGAAGGAAGGGTTGCAAGATTTGCATCAGATAGTTATCGTACCAAAAAATAATGTTATGAGCCTTAAACATCAGCACATTAAAATTGATTCTGATCTCAACACAACCAACCAGAGTTAGGGGTCGTTTGGCAGGAGGTATAAGAATAGTGCTGAATAGAGTGTATTATTAATAATAGTATTAGACCTTATTTATTTTTCTTAAGATTAAGACGTCTGAATCTGAAAAAATATCTGAATATCAAGATGTATATTAAGATTAAGACATCTGAATCTAAATACACATCTGAATATATTAAGATGTGTATTAAGATCAGAATAGAAATAATTAAGACTGTTTGATTTTTAACATCTGAATGTATAAAATTATCTTTATTTGAAAATCAATAAACATAAAATTCAAATGAAATACTAACTAAGCTAATATTCTATCAATAAATATATAATTTTTTAAAATATGATAGTTGTTGATGGTGATGGCTAACGGGTGAATGCCGACTAGAGGCGGTGGTTGGTGATAGTTTTGGTTGATGACGGTGGTTCATGCTAGTAGCTAGTAGTGATTGGTAGTGGTGGCGATTATGATTGAGGATAATGGTGGTGGGTGGTGATAGTTAATAATGACGGGTAGTGGTAGTAGTTGTGACTGAGAAAGGTGGTGGTAGGTTATAATAATGACAGTGTCGGCTGTGGTTGTTGATGCTGATGGAGTGGTCAGTGGTGATAGTTAAGGTGGATGAGTGTTGATTGTGAGTGAGAATGATATATGGTGGTCGGAGTGGTGGGGATAGTGGATGGTGATGGTCAATAATGGTGGCATCTATGATTGAGGATGATGGTGGCTTGGTGGTGGCTTGGTAGTGGTGGTGGGGTGGTGGTGGTTGAGTATGGTGGTGGTGGTGGCATAGTGGTAGTTGATAATGGTAGGTGGTGGCGGCAGTTAATAATGAATATGTGATAGCATCTTAATGAAATTAAGTCTCTGTTATAGATCTTAATCATACAGACCTATGCAGACCCATTAAGTGGTTGTGAAGTAAAAAAAACAAACACACTTAATGATTCAGATCTGAATAATTAAAATTCAGACTTTAAAAATAAACGCATTTAATGTCTGAGATCTGAATGATTAAGATTCAGACCTCCATTAAGTGCAAACAAATGAGGCCTTAGTAATGCTATGATTAGTTATGCTGACATTAATTATGCTCCACCATTGCATAATTTCCAAGAGAATTGGCGGTTTACGAAAATACTCTCCACATTCTTTAACTTTATACACTCTGAGGGATTTGAGGGGCTAGTATGTCTTTAACCATGCTTATACAAGTATCAAAAACCCTTGCATTGCTAATACCATGGTTTGTTATGTATTAGTTATACATAGGATAATACCAAATAAAATGAACAAATGTTGATAGAATCTAAGGATCCACCAAACTATATATAGACCAGGTTCTATATTAGTTTTCACAGATTATACTTGCACAATAGAAATTAAATGGCGCAGGGAACTTTTACGTGAAAAATTTCCGGCTCAATGGAATTAAAAATCATGAACTACACTTGTAGGATTTCAACTTCACTAGGAGCAACCTTTTAGATTACAACCTATGCAACCTAGGAATTAAACTCTTAATCCCTCACTAACTTGTAATACACCTATTACAAGCCACTTTACAATACACTTATTACAAAAACTTCAACACATGACTAACCCTAGCCACGACACAAACACTGAAGTTTATGGTTTACAAGGGTTTCCTAATTAATGCTTCTAGATAAGCTAAGTAGGAATTACAATGAAGAACAATTACAAAGTTACAACTCAACTAAGGACACACAAAAACTTGATGCAGGAACTGGTCCATAACAGTGATGTACTTTGTTCTTGATGCACTTGAGAATTGTGTTCTTGATAATCAGATGCTTTGAGTGCTTGAATGAATTCTCAAGTGTTCAAGTGATGTTTTGTTGTAATATTAATGTTAATACAACATAGGACATCACTTGAATGATATAATAACTTAAATGGTACAAGGTCCTTCCCAGTGAAATGATTGTTGCACTGTATTGTACTGTTTGCGTGTACAGTGCAGGTAGTCACTTTCCAGCTGTGGAGAGTTGACTTCGTACTGTTGTCAGGGGAACCCAAGGTCATTTGTTCCCTGTGGTGATTCTTTATCTTCTGAAGATATGACAACTCTCTCTAGCTCGAGTCAGGTATTTAAGTTGTGTACCAAGAGTGCATCAGGTTTCTTATCTGGTTATTGGCAGTTAGTTTGTTAGATCATGAAAACATGAAACAAAGGTACTTATAACCTATCAATTTTCCCCTTTCTGATGATGCTAAACTTGAAAACTGATAATCCTGCGAAGAGCTACAAAAACCAGATAATGTACCAGGAACCTCACAAGGTTCCCCCTGAGTTTGTACTTCCTCTTTAATCAGTTCACTGCTTCTTTCTTAAGTCTCAATTTATCTCCCCCCTTTTGGCATCATTAAAAACACGTACAAGAAAACAGCATAAAGAAGTCTAGCGTAGTTAACTCATGCCACTTGTGTGCACACAAACATGATAGAAAACAGATGTAGAAAAGCATGATCATTAACAGCAAAAGAAGGGAAAGCTTGCATTGAAAGTATTGTTGGACTGTTACGTTCGGGAGCAGTATAAGTGTTTTCCATCCACAACAAAAAAAAACAAAAAAAAACACCACAACATCATCAAAAAAACATAAAAGAAGAGATAAACTGAGAACCGGTCACTGAGGGGACATGCTTAGGGGACACTAGAGGAGGAAGTCTTGGAAGAGGCGGCAAGAGTTTTGAGAACAAGATCCATCCGGGCATTGGCGGACATGTTCTCATTGAGAAGTTTCTCCTTCAGGTTCTCAACCTGTTGCATGAGATCAGCATTTTCCTTGATCAGACGGGCAACCTCTGAGTTCAAAGAACTGGAAGATCCTAGTGCCTCATCGGCCTGACTCAGTTGAGTCTCTAATTGTAACGACCCGGACGGTCGTTCCGTGAGATTAGCCCCGTTTCCCTATTTCAGCTTTGTTATGTTCTAGTTAACCTAATTATGATGTGTTGGGTTGGTTGGTTTGGGTCCCGAGTGGTCGTGGTGAGAACTGAGACACTTAGTCTCTTAAATTAACTTAATAGTTGGAAAAGTCAACTGGGAGTTGACTTATTAGTAAGCGACCTAGGAATATATATTTTATGGTTCGGATAGCTTAGATAGGTGATTTGGGACTTAAGAGTGTTTTCGGAATGTGGTTTTGAGGTCCGGAGTAGAATTAGGCTTGAATTGGAGAAATTGAGTTTTTGCCGATTTTTGGTCGGCAGTGGAAAATTAGCTATCAGGGTCGGAACGGAATTCCGGAAGTTAGAACAGATTTGTAGGGTCGTTTTGGATGTGTGTGCAAAATTTCAGGTCAATCAGATGTGTTTTGGATGGATTCGGCATCTTTGGCGAAATTTAGAAATCTCAAAGTTCATAGGCTTGAATCCAATGTGATCTTGGTTTTTAGTGTATTTTTGGGTGTTTCGAAGGCTAGAATAAGTTTTAATAAGGCTATGGGACGTGTTTGTTTGTTTGGTTGAGGTCCCGAGGGCCTCAGGTGAGTTTCGGGTGGTTAACGGATCAATTTTTGGTCTTGAGTGATGGCAGATTTTTCTGGTGTTTGGTTCTGGTTTTCTCCTATGCGATCGTGTAGGGATTCCTGCGATCGCGTAGGCTTAGAAGAGTGGGATAGGTAAGTTTTTCTATGCGATCACGGAATGGAGTATGCGATCGCGTGAGAGGGGAGTCTTGGGTCTTCGCGAACGCGTGGCCTTGTTTGCGTTCGCGTAGAAGGAAGGGAGCACGTGAGGTCGAGATGGTCATGCTTCACGATCGCGTAAAGGTGTATGAGATCGTAGGGTAAGTTGGGGCTGTGATGTTTTTGTTATTCGCGATCGCAGTGAATAAAATGCCTGGGCAGGTTCTTTTAAGTACAAAATTGAGGGTTGAGTCTTTATTTGCAAAAACCCATTAGAGAGCTCGGGAGAAGGTGAAAATTGAAGGGATTTTCAGTGGAGTTCTTGAGGTAAGTGTTTTTCAATCATATTTGGGTTAATTCCATGATTTAGTCTCGATTTTTATCATTTAATTTGAAGAATTAGAGTGGAAATCGGGGAAAATGGGAGGAAAGTTTGAGAATTTCTTTTGATAAATTGAGTGGGCATTTGAGGTCTAATTTTGATGCTCTTGGTATGCATAAACTTGGGAAAGGATGAGGATTCTAGTAATGTGATTTTTATAGAATTCCGAGACGTGGGCCCGGGGGTCGTGGTCCAATTTTGGAAATTTTGGTTAAAATTGATAATTTTTGAGTGGGCTTTGTTCCTTTAGCGTATATTGATAATATGAATCCGATTTTTGGCGGATTCGGAGCATTCGGAGGCCGAGTCTAGAGGCAAGGGCACTGTGAGCTAGGATTTCAGCCGGTTTTGAGGTAAGTAATGACTGTAAATCTTGTCCTATGGGTATGAAACCCCGGACTTCGTATTTTCTCATTATTTTTGGAGTGGCACACATGCTGGATGACGAATGTGTGGCGTGCACTGATTGGGGATTTGGACTTGGTCCTTCCCGTGGTAACTATTGAGTTGCGTATTTACTTTTCATATGATAAATCGTGTTTTCAGACTATTGTTGTATTGGGATGTAAGCCATGCTTGGGGCGTTGTGTCGACCTGTTTAGACCCCTTGGGGGCTTTTACTGCTATTCCTCACTGTTTTGACTTATGATTTACACTCAGTCATATTATGTTTAACTGATTTCGAAACTCAACCTTATTTACACTATTTTGAGATATAAAATGATGTTTTTGGGTCGAGTACCCCATTTTACTGATAGCCCGAGTGGCTTTTTGAGAGTTTCTGACTGAGTGAGGCCGAGGGCCTGATTGTGAGGATATGATATGCCACGAGATGGCTTGATATTAGCGCTTGGGCTGTAGGAGTCCCTCCGAAGTATGTAGACACCCCATTGAGCACAGGTACCTACTGAGTGCGAGTGGCGAGTGACGAGTGATTGGGAGGCATGAGTGACAGTGAGGTTTCCCGAGGGGCTGATACCGAGTGATTGTGAGGCATGCTGAGCGACTGATTCTAAGTGATGATTTGCATGAGGGGCGATTTATGATACATGTTTTGGCCCGAGTGGCTATTTATGATTTATTTCATTTTACACTAAACTCTTTGGGCATTTTTCTGAAATTGTTGGAAATCACACCATTTTCAAAGGATTTTTACTGAAGTTGGCTTTTTAAAGTGTGTTGATTTAATGTATACACGTTGGAATGAAAGACTGTGCTTATTTTGAATTGATGATTTGATCCTATGTGTTTCTTACTGCTCTGACTTGATTTATTTTCATTACTACTGAGTTGGCGTACTCACATTACTCCCTGCACCCCTGTGTGCAGATACAAGTGCTGGTACCGAGCGCTATTTTTCTTCCTTCTTGTGGAGTCGGAGTTGGGACTTCGAGATAGTTGTTCAGCGTCCACAACATCTCTTTTCCCATTTCTTGTTTTGTATTTAGTTCCTCTTTCCGAGACTTGATGCATTATGTCAGTAGAGCTATTTTGTACTACTCGTAGATGCTCATGACGTGTTGACTCCGGGTCTTTGGGGTAGTAGTTAGACTATTTATTTGGTTTGTTTTGTTGAAATTGTGGACTTTTAAGGTCTTTTGTGAAATATCGGAACCATTTTGGAAATTATGAAAAATATTATGTCAGTATGCGATTGTTGGCTAGCCTAGTTCCATGATAGGCGCCATCACGGCCGACTTAGGATTTGGGGTTGTGACACTGTTTAACCAAAGAATTAGACACTTTGGCTAAAACTTATTTTTAAGATGAATACGGGTTACTAATAATCAAGGTAATGGAGAAAAATGAATAATAGACAGTATTGCAGAAATATAAAAAATTGAAGTTAATTGTATTCGAGAATCAGATGCCTTTACAAGCTGTATTCCTCTCCCTTATATAGGAGATTCTGATAACGTACGACTCTTGCTATAGTTACTCATTAATGACTAACTATGACATTAATGAGGCGTTACAAAGGATAACAGTAATTGGGTTTCGGTTACATAACGTTCGAGTAATCAATTGTGGATCCTTGAATCTGCTTGTAGCTTTGTCTAGATTCATTCTGACTATGCCTCTCTCCCGTTTTGATCAGGTTGTGTTTCCTGTGACTGATAAGTTCGTGGGTTTATTGAACCGTGCCTCTTTATAACTTTGTCTTTTGTAAAAAACTTTCTTCTTTGCCTTTGTAAACATGTCTTCTTCAAACCAACCTCAAAGAGTAATAGATATTGAAAGTTTAACGCCATCTTCTGCTCCAACTAGGAGTCAGAGGGGTGGTAGACTTAGAAGTCTAGGATCCACTCCTTCGAGGGGCTCCTCTTCTTCTCAGATAGTTCCTCCTCCTTCCACTAGATCTCCAGTTTCTCCGAGGTTTAGGGTTTCTCGGTCTTTGTCTAGAGGTAAAGGCGAATGCCTTCGTGAACCTGGAGTCGATGAATTGTCCCTGCTGAGTTTGTTTTTGCTAGGGACAGTCAATTTCTAGTAGATCAATCTTCTTCTCTTGATAGATCGAAAGATATCCAACCCTTATAACTGAGGATCAGAATTCCCTTGTTCGTAGGGAGTGCTTTTGGAGGTCTGACTTTCCTGTCTATATTCCGAATAGTAATAAAAGAATAACGTCTTACAATACGGGATATTCTTTTGTTTATACGTATCCTTTCACTTTAGGGTTTAGACCCCCCATTGACCCAGTTATAATTGAATTTTGCCATTTTTTCAATATCTGCTTAGGACAAGTTGGCCTGCTTGTGTGGCGAGTTGTCACATGTCTTAGGAGTTTGGCTTCTCTAGCCTCAGTTACTTTTACCTTCAACCATCTTATTCACCTCTACTCTCCTACCTTATTTCGTGAAGGGGTTTTTACTCTGGCTGCTAGAAGAAAAAGAGTGTTGGTAACCGCTGGAGATGAAAAGGATACGGTTGGTACCTCCGGTATGTTGTTGTACACACTGTTGGTTTAGTGGGTGAAGAAAATGTTCCCTTCCCTGAGAAGTGGAATCGCGCACGTGAGTCTGCTTTAGCTTACATTTACATTTAGTTTTTCTTGTTTTGACTTGAGATGTTTTATAACACCGTGTCTATTTTTTCTTCTTTCAGCAATCATGGAAGTACCTCGTTGGGAGGTATGGTTGGCAAGTAAAGACCCACGGTAAGTGAAGCTCTTGTTCTTGATTTTTTCCTTACTCGAGTCTTTTTTTTGTCATTTAACTTTTTTCCCTTTTTAATAGGGTTCTCTGCTCTTGGGGTGTCTGCTTCATCTATCCCGAAGATGTCCTTGGCTCAGGACCAGGAAATTATTGTTGGTTCATCTTTCTCGAAGAGGAAGATTAGTGAGTCTCTTTCCGTAGAAGAGGAAGAAGGGGGTGCTTTAGTGCACAAGCCACGGAGAAGGCGAATGGTTTTAGATGATGAGCTTAAAGCCTCAACCTTGCCTTCCGTGTCTGTGATTGAGCCCCCTGTCCTTGATGATGTTTCACATTCCCCTATTCATGAGGGTGTTGATCTTGCTCCTGACGACGTCGACTGCTGTCTTTCCTGCTTCTTTGAGAGAAGCTGTTTCGTCTGTTCCTTTGGCTATTTCAACTTCTGCTGTTGCTTTTCCTGTAACTTCTTCAACTTTTCAACTCTCTGTGCCTGCTGCTTTGCCCGTGGCTTCTCCAGCTCCTCAACCTTCCGTGCCTATTGTTGTTCCATCTTTGCCTGCTTCCACGCCTTCCGTTAGGGAAGTAGGCTCTTCCAGTAGAGAGATGCGGCAGGTGGTAATAGAGGTTCCAGCTGAGGGGAAACTTTTCAAGAAAACGGGTGAGCCCGAAGTGTGGCTCAAGCCTTTGATAGGTCCCTCTGAGAAAGCAAACCTAGCCAGCCACGGTGCTCTTACATGGGCCAATGAGGTCGTGCATAATTCTTTGAAGGTATGATGCAAGTTATCCTCTTTCACTCTCGTATATGAGATTTACCATATCAGACTGGTTTATTTCTTGTAGATTAACCTTATAGGCATGGAGCTTATGAAGAGGATTTCAAACAGAGACCAAGAGACAAAAGAGTTGCAGGCCGATGTTGATAATTGGAGAGCACAGTATGATAGCCTAAGGATTGACATGGATGTTTTAGAAAAGGAAAGGAGTACCTTGAAGCGTTAGATGAGACTCATGGCCGCACAATTGGCAGTGGTGAGGGATTCTTGCAGTCAAGCTGATAAAGATAAGAGTGTTCTGGAGTCTTCGTTCGTGGAGCAGCTGTCCCGTGCCTCAAAGGAGATTAGAGACTTGAAGAACTTGTTGGGGCAGAAGGAGGAATACTCAGGCGAGCTCGTGCAATCACTCACTCGTACTCAAGAAAACCTTCGTAGGGCTTTAGACAAATCTCAAACTTTAGAGGAGTCGATTGTTACATTAAGGGCCGCCTATGAAGCTGCGGAGGCGGAGAAGGACGGATTGAGAGCTGAGCTTCAAGTGGGCAAAGGATTATGAAGATTTGGAAGAGGTGGTTGCCGTCGATGTGAGCTGAGCGTATATGAATTCTCGCCTTGACACATTGATGGAAATGAGTCAAGAGGGTTTTGACCTTTGTGCTGAAATAGCCAAAACTAAGGAAGCCATGGAGAAGGTTCAACAAGGTCATAACCTTTCTTCACCTGATGGTGAGATTCCAGTCGCTCGTGCATCTTCATCCCTTTTTAACCAAAGAATTAGAACCTTTGACTAAAGCTTATTTTTTAAGATGAATACGGGTTACTGATAATCGAGATAATGGACAAATGAATAATAGACAATATTACAGAAATAAAGATCGAAGTTGATTGTATTTCGAGAATCAGATGCCTTTACAAGCTGTATTCCCCTCCCTTATATAGGATATTCTTATAACGTACGACTACTGCTATGGTTACTCATTAATGACTAATTATGACATTAATGAGGAATTATAAAGGATAACGGTAAATAGGGGTTCAGTTACATAACGTTCGAGTAATCAATTGTGGGTTCGTGAATCTGCCCGTAGCTTTGTCTCGATTCATTCTGACCGTGCCTCTCTCCCGTTTTGATCAAATTGGACTTCCCGTGGATGATAAGTTCGTGGTTTTACTGAACCGTGTCTTTTTGTGCCGTATCTCTTCAAAGAGTTATTTCCAGCTATCGTGTTTTCCCGTGTCCATGTGACTAGCTGAGTTGTCAAAAGCTGGCTTACATGTGAAACTCTTTTTTACCAATACAGATAGTCCCCCCACTTACCATATATTTAACGATTAATATTTGGTAAGTGGATATTCATTTATGGAGGGAATATTTTGCCGCCGCTTTTCCTTGAATCATTGTATCCTTCTTTGTACCATAGGCGTCATTTTTCACTTCCATTTAATGCTCATACCACGTGTCATTTTCGGATTGGTTATGCATTTACTCAGCACCTTTTAGGGCTTTTTGCGGTTGTGCCAGTCCTGAAGTGACATCTTCAATTATGACTTTTCATCATTATTTTCCTTTTTCATCATGTTTGACGGTTGTCTTCAAGTATAAATACATGTTTTCTTTTCTTTGCTTCCAGAAAACACTTTTCTACTTATGTTTTATGTAAAAAAAACTTTCTTTTTTGCCTTTGTAAACATGTCTTCTTCAAACCAACCTCAAAGAGTAATAGACATTGAAAGCTTAGCGCCATCTTCTGCTCCGACTAGGAGTCGGAGGGGTGGTAGACTTAGAAGTCTAGGATCCACTCATTCGAGGGGATCTTCTTCTTCTCAAATAGTTCCTTCTTCTTCCACTAGATATCCAATTATTCCGAGATTTAGGGTTTCTCAGTCTTTGTCTAGAGGTAGAGGCGAACGCCTTCGTGAACCTGGTGTCGATGAAATTGTCCCTGCTGAGTTTGTTTTCGCTAGGGATAGTCAAGTTCTTGTAGATCAGTATTCTTCTCTTGATATTGTAGAAAGATACCCAACCCTTATAACTGAGGGTCAGATTTCCCTTGTTCGAAGGGAGTGCTCATGGAAATCTGACTTTCCTGTCTATATTCCAAATAGTAATCAAAGAATAACGTCTTACAAGACGGGATATTTTTTTGTTTATACTTATCCCTTCACTTTAGGGTTTAGACCCTCCATTGACCCAGTTATAATTGAGTTTTACCGTTTTTTCAATATATACTTAGGACAAGTTGGACCGCTTGTGTGGCGAGTTGTCGCATGCCTTAGGAATTTGGATTCTTTAGCCTCGGTTCCTTTTACCTTCAATCATCTTATTCACTTCTACTCTCCTACCTTATTTCGTGAAGGGGTTTTTACTCTGAGTGCTAGGAGCAAAAGAGTGTTAGTAACCCTTGGAGACGATAAGGATAGGGGTTGGTACCTTCTTTATGTTGTTGTACCCACCGCTGGTTTAGTGGGTGAAGAAAATATTCCCTTCCCTGAGAAATGGAATCGCGCACATGAGTATGCTTTAGATCACATTTACTTTTTCTTGTTTCAACACCGTGTCTGTTTATTTTTCTACTTTCAGCAATCATGAATACTGTCGAGAATTTCTCCGGTATTCGTGATTCTCAATAACATGAGTAGCTAAATTCTTTAGTCTAGGATTTTGGTAGAACCCGTTGGGGATGAATTCATTGTGATATTAATATATTTTGGTTGATTAATCTCGTTTTGTTCAACTACGTTCTTATTATAGTTGATTGAAAGGGCCCTTGATTAACTATTCCTATTTATTATGTATTTACTTGAGAAATAGTGCATATTTAGGTAATTGCTTGAACAACACCATACCCGGAGTATAGACAAAAGTCATAACCGTGGGTTTAGAGGTTAGATTAGAGATAACGATACCTCGGGTGCAATCTAAAGTGAACTGTATTGC
>ML360498.1:0-190109 GCA_005239505.1 Nicotiana paniculata | reverse complement strand
AAGTTTATCCCCAACGGGTTCTACCAAAACCCTAGATTAAAGAAGTTATCTAGACATGTTCATAAGGATCAAACTCAAAATAACTTGCATAATTGAACTACAAAGTAATGAATAAAAGATGTAACAATCAATGTTTTGTCACTTCAATGGTTTTCTCTCTTCGAATCCTTCGTATGCCTTCGAATTCTCACTCAAGTTGTGTTTACGGGGTCTATTTATATGTTTAGGACGAACCCTAAATGTGTAGGAGACTTCTCTTCCAACCGGGAAACTCTTAAACTCTTAAAAAACTCGGATTTAGCCGGAACAGAGGCCTGGCGTTTGGGCCCTCACGCCGGGATAACGCCAGGCTAAGGCTGGCGCTTGGGCTCTAACGCCTGGCTAACGACAGGCTAAGGGTGGCGTTTGGACTCTAACGCCTGGCTAACGCCAGGCATGATGAGGCGTTTGGGATCTGGCGCCCGACTATAGCCCGGTGCACTCCTCCTCGCCTCTTGAGCGTATTTTCGATGTATTTGCATCCATTTAGCTTGGTTTCCATCTCCACTTCACCTACATATGAAATAGACTCCATTAAACGCATAAAACATGTGTTTTTATCATTAACACACATAAACTGTAAGGCATATAACATGTTAAACTATGAATTCTACCCTCGCATCATTGGGTATTGTGATGGTACCTAGTCTTAGGGACTAGGTAAGTCTAACAGTTACAGAATAACAATGACATTAAAAGGAAAAACTAACAGTGTCGATATAGAATCTTGGCACAATTTACAAATTTTCCCAAAACCAGTAATACAAGTCATAAGCTCTATGAATCTCCTACGACTTCTAAATACAGCTGTTAGGAAATAAGTACAACAGTCCACTAATACTACTATAAGAAGGTGACTCTGAAGCCTGCGAACGCAGCAGTAGGTTACCTTGAGTCTCCGTGACAATCTTCCACGCAACTACTACAACATATACCTTAATCTGCACACAAAAATATGCAGAAGTGTAGTACGAGCACACCACAGTGGTGCCCCGTAAGTATCAAGACTAACCTCGGTGGAGTAGTGACGAGGACTACTCAAGACACCACTTGTTTACAAAATAACTAACATGAATATAGAAATAACCAAACACTATATCTATCTAAGAATTTACGGAACAATTTACAACAATGAGAATATAATGCGGAAGGAAATTACAGGAATTAACCACGAAACAACATAAAAATACACAGAACGATGGAAAACAAAACAATCCAAACCGGAAGAAAACACAATGCAATTGAGAACACCAATAACTCAACTTTACGTCTGTTTGTTCACATCGAGCCTTAGCCATTAAAATCCATAAACTGGTGGAAACCTTTAAACAACAGTTCATATGAAAAACTTTGCAAATATAATCATTTTAGTATAGAAAGGTTTCCTTTGAAAACGTACTTTCTCAAAAAGTATATATAAGTATATTTAATAGAGAGAATTACGTAAAACATAGTTTATTTCAAAATGCGAAGCTTCCAAAGATGCTTTCCCAATAAATGACTTCCAAATATCATTTTATGCAAGATGAGTGCTTTTCAAATATACCTTCGATGTAAAAGTCCTTCAGATATAATCATTTCGAAACCATTACATTTTCAATAATACTTTTGAGTAAAATCTCGTAATCATAATCTCCTCAAGGTAAATCTATCAGAACTCAGTTCGTAACTCAAAAGTAGCCATGCAATACATGAGGAACATCACGTCTAGTTAATAAATGCAGTAAGAGATCAGTATGAATATCCGAATTAAAACAACAGAATATTAACTCTTAAACAAGTGCAGTAAATATAGGACAGTGTGCCCGACAACGAGGTTAGGGAAGCCAACATAAATGACACTAAGTGTTACCATCCCCATTTGATTAATATCCCAACATTTACCAGAGGTCCTGCGATCGCGAAGAACAATGTGCCCGGCCCCCAGACTCGACATTATGCGATCGCATAGGTGGGCTGCGATCGCGAAGGCCAACTGGCCTGATCTCTACGATCGCGGTAGAGGTCCTGCGAACGCGAAGAACAAACTTACCCGGCCCAGATGCAACTCAATGCGATCGCGAAGGTGTCGAACCCAGACCTCTGCAATCACATCCCACCTTCTGCGATCGCAGAGAAGGAAACCAGATAGCAAAATTTTTGGTTTTTTGAGCTTAGCTCTCGGGGGTCTAAAACACACCCGAGCCCTTTAGGAACCCGTCCAAAAGCACCGGCAAGTCTGTATTCGTGATACAGACTCGCTCGAGCTTCTGGAACATGAAAAACAACAACGAAACTCAGAAAGCAACGCCAAAATCAAATTGCATCGACTTAAGAACTTAAGAATTCTAGATCTCATTTCATTGCGCCGAACGGGTCTATACAACTCGGAATGACTTCAAATTTTGCAGACAGGTCATAAATGACGATACGAAACCATTCCCGGCATCGGAATTCCGTTCGGAACTTGATAGCATAAAATCACATCCCAACCCAAATTTCAAACATAAAGAAATGATGATTTCTATTTCGGACGCCGAAACTCTCCCGGGTCATCGAAAACCCGAGCCGAACACACGCCCAAGTCCGAAATCATCATATGGAGCTGCTAGGGAAACTCGATTCCGAGATCGTTTTCTCAAAATATTGACCGAAGTCAAACTTGGCCAAATAGGCCAACCTGGAGGAACCAAGTGTTCCTAAATCATCAAAATCATTCTCAAATACCGAATCACCTGACTCCGCAAATCATAAAGCACGAATAGCCACTATGGAACGTTTCATTTATGGGAAAAGGATCTTAATACGTGGAACGACCGGTCCGATCGTTACATTCTCCCCCTCTTAAACAAACGTTCGTCCTCGAATGGGTGAAGAATCGTACCTGGAGTGCTGAATAGCTATGGATATCTGCTCCGCATGTCCTCCCCTGACTCTTAAGTCGCCTCCTCAACTGGTTGGCCCCTCCACTGGACCTTAACTGCAGAAATAGTCTTGGACCTCAACTGGCGGTCCTGCCTATAAACAATAGCAACTGTCTTCTCCTCGTAGCCCAACTTATCATCTAACTGAATCGTGTTGTAATCAACCATGTGAGAGAAGTCAGCGTGATACCTCCAAAGCATGGATACGTGAAAGACCGGATGAACTCCCGATAAGGGTAGGGGTAAAGCAAGCTCATAATTGACCTCTCCGACTCGCCTCAACACCTCGAATGGAACTATAAATCTGGGGCTCAGCTTGCCCTTCTTCCCAAATCTCATAATGCTCTTCATCGGTGAAACCTTCAGCATAACCCTCTCTCCCTCCATAAGTGCTACATCACGCGCCCGCATATCTACGTAACTCTTCTGTCTAGACTGTGGTGTGCGGAGTCTCTCCTGATTAACCTTCACCCTATCCAGAGCATCTCTCACTAGATCTGTTCCATATAACTTGGCATCGCCAGGTTCAAACCACCCGATAGGAGAACGACATCGCCGACCATATAATGCCTCGAATGGATCTATCTCGATGCTGGACTGATAACTGTTATTGTATGTAAACTCCCCCAAAGGCAAGAACTGGTCCCACTGACCTCCAAAATCAATCACACAAGCCCTGAGCATATCCTCCAAAATTTGAACTGTACGCTCTGACTGGCCATCAGTCTGAGGGTGAAATGCTAAAATGAGGTCTATCTTTGTGCCCATATAGCTATGCGAATCTCTCCAGAAGTGCGAAGTGAACTAAAGACCTCGATCTGATATAATATACACCGGCACACAATGCAACCAGACTATCTCTTGAATCTAAATCTGAGCCAGCCTCTCCATAGTGTAAGTAGTAGCCACATGAATGGAATGTGCCGAGTTGGTCAATTTATCCACAATGACCCAAAACGCGTCAACCTTCTTCAAAGTCCGAAGCAACCCAACCACGAAGTCCATGGTGATGCTCTCCCATTTCCACTGGGGAATGGGCATCTGCTGAAACAAGCCTCTTGGCCTCTGGTGCTCGTACTTAGACCTGTTGACAGTTGAGACACCTAGCCACATACTGCACTATATCCTTCTCCATCCGCCTCCACTAGTAATGCTGCTTCAAATCGCGATACATCTTCGTCGCTCCTGGATGAATAGAATACCGAGAACTGTGCACCTCAGCTAGAATCCTCTCCCTCAGGCCATCAACATCAGGAACACACAATTGGCCCTGGAGTCTCAGAACACTATCCTCGCCCAAGGTAACTTCTTTGGCCCTACCCTGGACCACCGTGTCCCGAAGCTCTACAAGACATGGATCGCTGAATTGACGAGCCTTAATATCTCCTAATAATGAAGATTGAGCAACCCACATGAGCTAGAAATCGAAGAGGCTCTGAAAGGTCCAACCTCACCAAGTGATTGGCCAAGGACTGAATGTCCAAGGCTAAAGGTCTCTCTTCAGCTGCAATGTAGGCCAAGCTACCCATACTTGCTGCCCTCCTGCTCAAAGTATCTGCTACTACATTCGCCTTACCCGGGTGATACAGAATAGTGAGGTCATAGTCCTTTAACAACTCCAGCCACCTCCGCTGCCTCAATTTAAGGTCCCTCTACTTCAGCAAGTACTGCAAACTGCGGTGGTCAGTGTAGACCTCACAAGATACACCATATATGTAATGCCGCCAAATTTACAAAGCATGAACAATCGCTGCAAACTTTAAGTCGTGCACATGATAATCCTTCTCATGAACATTCATCTAGCGTGAAGCATATGCAATAACCCTGACATCCTGCATCAACACACATCCCAACCCGACGCGTGAAGGGTCACAATATACAGTATACATCCCTGACTCAGAAGGAAATGATAGAACTGGTGCTGAAGTCAATGCTGATTTGAACTTCTGAAAGCTCGCCTCAAAATCGTCGGACAATCGAAATGGGGCATTCTTATGAGTTAAGCTAGTCAGTGGAGCTAAAATATAGGAGAATCCCTCCATGAATCGATGGTAATAGCTTGCTAAACCCAGAAAACTCCCGATCTCTGAGGCTGAAGTAGGACGCGGCCAACTCTTAACTGCCTCAATTTTCTGCGGATCAACCTTGATACCCTCTCCGGATACCACATGTCCCAGAAATGACACAGACTCCAACCAGAACTCACACTTGGAGAACTTAGCATATAGCTTCTGCTCTCGCAAGGTCTGAAGTACAACTCTCAAATGCTGCTCGTGCTCACCAAGTCTCTGTGAGTAAATCAATATATCATCAATGAAAAGAATAACACAGGAGTCAATGTACGGCCTGAATACCCTATTCATCAAGTCCATGAATGCTGCTAGGGCATTAGTCAGGCCAAAGGACATCACTAGGAACTCATAATGGCCATATCTGGTGCGAAATGCAGTCTTCGGAACATCAGAAGCCCGAATCTTCAACTGGTGATAACCCGATCTCAGATCAATCTTAGAAAACACGTGAGCACCCTGCAACTGGTCAAACAAATCATCAAAGCGCGGCAGAGGATAATTATTCTTGATGGTCACCTTATTCAACTGACGATAGTCAATGCACATCCGCATAGACCCATCCTTCTTCTTCACAAATAAGGCTGGAGCACCCCACGGCGACACACTAGGCCTGATGAACCTCTTGGCCAACAACACCTCTAGATGCTCCTTCAACTCCTTTAGCTCCTTAGGGGCCATAAGATAAGGGGGAATAGAAATGGCCTGAGTATCTATAGCCAAATCAATACAGAAGTATATATCTCGATCTGGAGGCATGCCTGGAAGATCTGAAGGAAACACATCTAGAAACAGGCACTGAATCAATGGTCGGAGACTCGGCAGTGGTGTCCCGCACAAAAGAAAGATAAGCTAACTAACCCTTCTCGACCATGTGTCGAGCCTTCATATAGGAAATGACTCGGCTGAATGCACTAACTCAAGAACCCCTCCACTCTAACATTGATGAGTCCGACATGGCTAAGGTAACTATCTTGGCATGGAAATCCAACACAACATGATAAGGAGATAGCCAATCCATGCCCAAAATAACCTCGAAATCGACCATATCAAGCAATAACAGATCGACTCTACTCTCAAGCCAACAAAAGGTAATCACACAAGATCGGTAGACCCGGTCTACCATCACAGAATCGCCCACGGGAGTGGACACATACAAAAGAGAACCCAAGGTCTCGTGAGTAACATCCAGAAAATGAGCAAATAATGCTGAGATATATGAATATGTAGACCCTGGATCAAATAACACTGAAGCCTCCCTACCACAGACTGAAATAATACTTGTAATCACGGCATCTAAGGCCACTGCATCTGATCTGGTCGGAATAGCGTAGAATCTTGCTGCTGAACCTGAAGACTGAGCTCCCCCACCACGAGCTGGAGCTGAATGACCCTTTCCTAACTGGCCTCCCCCTCTAGGACGACCCCTGCCAACCTGACCCTCACCCCTAGGTGGTCGAACTTCTAGTGCTAAAATCATGGGCTGGTGACTCTGCTGCATGGCCTTGCCCCGATACCCGGGACACTGCCTCATCATATGGCCCAGCTCTCCACACTCGAAACAACCTCTAGGCGCCATAGTCTGCTATCCTGAAGAAGAGGGACCGTGAATCACCGGAGGGCGGTAAGAATCATCTAACAAGGCACTAAAATATGAACCGGAGGATCTCTAACGGCGAGAGTACCCACTGGGGGAACTCTGGATGGCTGGAGGATGGTAGGAGCGCTCTGGCATGGTACTAAACTGAGGCCTCACTGAAACACTTCTGGGAGGTAGTGGACGTGCTGAATATGAAGGCCTGCTGAACTGGCTGCCTCCCAACTGACCCTGCCCCTGGCTAGAGCACCCCTGAAGTCACATGTGAACCTGGCCCTCTTATACTGCTGACCCTGCTCCCTGCTCCTCATACGGTCACCCTCAATCCGTCTAGCTATCTCGACTACAAACTGGTATGGGGTACCCATCTCTACCCTTCTGGCCATGGAGGTCCTGATACCCGGATGTAAGCCTGCCACGAATTGTCGCACTCTCTCCACATCGGTGGGTAATATCATAAGAGCATGGTGAGATAACTCTGAAAACCTCGCCTCATAATCAGTCACAGACATCTGCTCCTGCTCTAACCTCTCGAATTGACCTCGAAGCTCCTCTCTCTCAAACAATGGAACGTATCGATCCTGAAATAGCTGAGTAAACTGACTCCAAGTGACTGGAGGAGAATCCACTGGCCTCATAAGAACGTACGACTGCCACCAGTGGCAAGCTCTGCCCTCGAGCTGAAATGTGGTGAAGTCTTCCCCATATGACTCTAATATCCTCATATTGTGTAGTCTCTCCCTGCACCTATCTATAAAATCCTGGGCATCCTCAGCCCGCTCACCCCCGAATACTGGAGGGCGAAGCCGGGTCCATCTACCAAGCATCTTATGCTGGTCACCCTCGGCAACTGGCCTAGGCTCTGGTGCTTCCACCACAGGCTGAACCCCAATCACGGGCGGTGTACCCGGAGTATGATGTGTTGCTGCTGCCGGTCCTGTAGCCTGAGCGGTAGGGTTTTGAACTCCCCCTTATACCTGAGAAGTAGTAGGATATGCTGGAAGTACACCTTCTTGGGACATGGTGTCCTTAAACCTCAACATACTGCCCATGACCTCCTGGAAGCCCGGCGCCGTCATAAAATCAACTGGAGCACGAGATGCTGGAGGCAACTCATCCCGCTCCTCGATAATGGGATCCTCAATCGGTGCAACTGGTACCGCTCTGAGATGCTCTCGCCCCCTTCCTCGAACAGGAGCCCTACCCCTGCCCCTACCACGGCCTCGAGCAGCGTGGTAGCAGCCTCCCCTGGATCAGGAACATAAGAAGCATGTGTCCTCACCTTCTGTGAGAGAGTAGAAGATCAAGTTTGAGTACATCACAAATTGCACGATAGGATATGAACAAAGAGGAGTTTCCTAACACCCTATAGCCTCCTAAAGATAAGTACATACGTCTCCGTACCGATCCACAAGACTCTATTGGGTCTTCCCATGATTTGTGAGACTACCTGAACCTAAAGCTCTGATACCACGTTGTCACGACCCAAATCCTAATTCAGGTTGCGATGGCGCCCAACAACGAGCTTAGGTAAGCCAACATAAATGACACTAAGTGTTACCATCCTCATTTGATTACTATCCCAACATTTACCAGTTCTTAATAGATATAAACATGATAATAACATGTGATATGGAATAACATCATAAATACATGACTAATACGATAAGCATGTCGAATAATATACAGCCCAAAAACCAAAACACACGCTACCTGTGTGCTAGGAACTAGTGTCACGAGTGTCACAGGCAATTGACTGAATACACAGACATGGTATATATACAAATCCACTGTCTGAGTGAAATAGACAGGGAAAATGCCAAAAGAAACTCCAGGGTGTTGCCCGGGGATCACCAGGAAGAGGAGCTCACTGTGAAGTATGATCACGCAATCAATACCTAGCACTGACCTGATAATCAGGTATACCAGCCTCCGGACCTATAGAGTCAAGTACAGAAGAAAAGAGAAGTGCAACATGAGTACATAAATAAATATGTACCCAGTGAGTATCCCGTCTAATCTCGAAGAAGTAGTGACAAGAGGTTGACTCGATACTCACTAAGGTCCAACAGTAATAGTACAAAACAGGGTATAAGGAAAGTAGTAGACAGATAAACAGTGCACCACAATTGTGAAGAGAAAATATAGAGTTTCCAAATAGATATTGAAAGCAATAACAACTTCCCTGTCTCTTTTGCCGAAACATCAGTCAAATCATATATCATGAAAACGGTACCAACAGTCATGCGCACACAGGACTAAGACAACCGGTCGGATTCATAAGAAAGAGTAGCTATGCACTACCGGGGACCGACTAGCCCGTCCCAAAAGTGCATGCTCGTCAGTAATCATGTGTACGCACTGTCGAGGATCGATCAGCCCGTCCCAAAAGTGCGTCTATCAATGTAATCATATCATATCGTGGCATAACTTTGTCTATGCACTGCCGGGGATCGACCGAACCGTCCCAAACGTGAATTCTTAATTAAATCTCTGTGCAATGCCGGGGATCGACCAGCCCATACAAAAAGTTCACCATAAATCTGCCGTGGCGTACGAACCGATCCCATAAGAGTGAAGGAAGTCACATATCGCTCGCAGAAGGTAAATTACGAAGCGACAACATGCGCACACAAAATGTTAATCCCAATTTACACAACAAATCCTTCCTAGTTAACTAAGTCAATGAAAGCTCAGGGAAACAATAATATATTGAAGCATGAATTTAAACATATAGGTAATTTTAAGGCAGAATACATGGCATAATGTGGTCCTAAGCTACTCGAACATGACAATAGTAGTTGCTATGTACGGAATCTCGTCACGCAGTACACACGTAGCCCCCAAACACAAACATACAATACATAGAGTACCTATGGGGACAATTCCCTCTTACAAGGTTAGAAAGGAGACTCACCTCGCGATGAAATCACCCCTCGTATCAAGGATGCGCCCGAATCTCCGAAATCTACACCCGAAGGCTCGCAACTAGCCAACATAACGCAATTGAATCAATTTTATACTCAAATAAGAGAAATTAACCAATAAACCTAAAATTAGGCATTCTTGAGGAGATTTGGAATTTCGACGTCGGGCCCACCTGTTCGGATTTCGAAAATTCTAGAAGGAATAGATTATCCGAAGTCCAAGGATCATAGTTATGTGATTTATACAAGAATTCATGGCTCAAAATGGATAATTTACAAATTTTCCCATAAGCCCTATTAATTACCCAATTTCATGAATTTTATGATAATTTAAAAGAGAAATTCATTAGGAATTGATGTTATAACTTGAAAACCCATGGAATTAACTTACCTTGACGAAAATGGTGGAAAGCCCTTTGGATAATTCTTTAAAATCTTGAGGAGGAGGATAATAATGGTAGAAATGGGAAAAATCTCGTATTAAAAGATCTGCCCAGTTAACGCTTCACTGCGATCGCGACCAGGGGCCTGCGATCGCGGAAGAGGTCCTGCGATCGCGAAGAAAAATGTGCCCGGCCCCCAGACTCGACACTATGCGATCACATAGGTGGGCTGCGATCGCGAAGGCCAACTGGCCTGACCTCTACGATCGCGGTAGAGGTCCTGCAAACGCGAAGAACAAACTTACCCGGCCCAGATGCGACTCAATACGATTGCGAAGGTGTGGAACCCAGACCTCTGCGATCACATCCCTCTTTCTGCGATCGCAGAGAAGGAAACCAGATAGCAAAATTTTTGGTTTTTCGAGCTTAGCTCTCGGGGGTATAAAACAAACCCGAGCCCTTTAGGAGTCCGCCAAAAGCACCGGCAAGTCTTTATTCGTGAAACGGACTCGCTCGAACTTCCGGAACATGAAAAACAAATACGAAACTTAGAATTCAACCCCAAAATCAAATTGAATCAACTTAAGAACTTAAGAATTCTAGAAGTCACTTCATTGCGCCGAACGGGTCTATACCATACGGAACCATTCCCGATCCCAGAATTTCGTTCGGACCTCGATAGCATAAAATCACATCCCAACCCAAATTTCAAACATAAGGAAATCCTGATTTCTATTTCGGGCGGCGAAACGCTCCCGGGTCATCAAAAACTTGAGCCGAACACACGCCCAAGTCCGAAATCATCATACGGAGCAACTGGAGCTATCAGAACTCGATTCCGAGGTCGTTTTCTCAAAATGTTGTTCGAATTCAAACTTGGCCAAATAGGCCAACCTGGATGAACCAAGTGTTCCTAAATCACCCAAACCATTCCCAAATACCGAATCACCCGACCCCACAAGTCATAAAGCACGAATAGCCGCTATGGAAGGTTTCATTTAAGGGAAAGAGATCCTAATACGCGAAAGGATCGGTCGGGTCGTTACAGACAGGAACACGAAAATATAATGGAACGGCAAGTGCACGACATTTCCCTTAGTGCTTTTATTCTCATCCTCACAATAAATATATAGAAATCGCACGGCATGTCCCCTCGTGCTAAAATATCATAAACATGGCACGGAATGTCCCGTCGTGCTAAAATTACATAAACATGGCACGTAATGTACCCTCGTGCTAAAATAACATAAACATGGCACGAAATGTCCCCTCGTGCTAAAATAACATAAACATGGCACGGAATGTCCCCTCATGCTAAAATAGCAAGAACATGGCACATAATGTCCCCTCATGCTAAAATAACATAAACATGGCAGTTTGACAAGGAAAATCAACAATAAGAACCATAAATCACAACATCCCGGCAAGGGAGTCAACAATGCGAACAATATCATTAACAACATAAATAATAATAGAAATCATACCACCCCGACAAGGGAGTCAACAATGAAAACAACATCATCCTGGCAAGGGAAACAACTATAGCCAATTTGGCCTAAACAATTAACTTTACGGAATGAAACTCGGCTTAAACAAAGGCCCAGTAATAGGAAACATCAAGGAAATATCAACAACATAAATGTTTATCAACTAGACCCTAGTAGATAACACTAATATAGTCAGTTTGGAAGTTTTAGGAAGCAAATATAGCATAAAGATAAGAGAGGTAAAATATTTAGTTAAGTCAATTAATATCAAATAGTCAACGAAGGAATCCAAAAGCAACTAATTCTAATTTAAGCAGGAAAGGATGAAATTAACAACCAAGGGCTCAAATGTAGCAATTACAATTCATACGCAAGTAACATATGCACCTATCCTAAAAGGGCAATCTAATTGCAAATAAGTCCGAGTACGCACTTGTCACCTCGCATACACGGAGTACAGTCAACAAGGAAGACTCAATCCTAAGGGGTAGTTCCCCCACACAAGGTTAGGCAAGATAGTTTCCTTAAAGGAGACAATGCGATACTCAAAAATGGACTTCTCGGGCGAAAGGACCTCCTAACGGCTCAAAACTAACTAAAACAACTTCAAAATACACATAAAACGTATAAGGAACTATTCCGAATAATAAAGTTTCAATCTTTAAAAAATTATAAAAATCGACCCAAAAGTCGACCCCCGAGCCCGCACCTCAGAACACAAACTTTTTTACAATACCCGATTATCCCTTCCGGTACGAGTTCACCCATACTAAATTTATCAAATTCCGATGTTATTTGGTCCTTCAAATCATGATTTTTCATTTAGAAGTTTTCTGTCAAATCCCACAATTTCATCAACCCAAAACACAAATTAAATTATAAAAACAAGAACTAATTCATGAAATATAATTGATTCTAGTGGAAGAATACTTACCCATTCGATTTGTGCAAAAAATCCTTCAAAATCACAAAGAACCGAGCTCTAGAAGTCAAAATATGTTAAAAATGGCGAAACCCCGATTTTGAGATTATAACTATTCTGCCCAGATGTTTTTGTTCAATGCGATTGCGTGCCAATTATTGCGATTGCATAGAAGAAGAAATGGCCACTGCCAAAATAGCATTGTGCGATCGCGTAGGATGTAATGCGATCGCATAAGAGGAATTGGGGGGGGGGGGCATATGCGAACGCGGTGCTGGGTTGGCGATCATATAGGCTAATAGGATCTAGCCCAAGCCTGGCTCTCTACTATGCGATCGCGAAGGACAAAATGCAATCGCGGAGTGTGTGGTTTTGTGGAGTTATGCGATCGCAGACGAGCATATGCGAACACATTGAAGGAAAACTAGGCAGGCCAGGCCAAAATAATACTATGCAATCGCGACTACATATATGCGATTGCATAGAAGGAAACCAGAAAACATAAATCAGCAGTTCAAAAATAGGGAAGATTGACCCGAAACCCATCTGAAACGCGCCCGAGGCCCCCGGTACCCCTTCTCAATTCACGAACAGGTCATATAACCTAACACATA
Source organism: Nicotiana paniculata (assembly GCA_005239505.1). NCBI lineage: Eukaryota > Viridiplantae > Streptophyta > Magnoliopsida > Solanales > Solanaceae > Nicotiana > Nicotiana paniculata. Next base: position 177,168 of record ML360498.1, on the reverse strand, counting down.
CTCGCTCGAGGTTTCAAATAACATAAAATAACACCAAAACGACGAATCAAACCAAGAAATCAACTTGTAGATTTTCAAAACTTCTATATTAGGACTCGTGTCGAAACCTATCAATTCAACCCGGAATGACGTGAAATTTTGCAGACAACACATAAATAACACCACGGACCTACAGCCTTTCTTGGAATACCATTCCGAGTATGATATCAAAATTTCACCTATCGGCCGGAATCGCCGAAACTCTATCTTTCGCCAAAATACCTGAAATCACTCTACGGTCCTCCAAAACCAATTCCTCACACGCGCCTAAGTCCAAAATTATCATACAAAGGTGTTGGCATTAACGAAAACTCATTCCGAGACCGTTTACACAAATGTCAAACCTCCGATCAAATTTCATCACCTAAGCTTCCAAAACTGAAATATTTCTTCCGATTCGACTCCGGATTATCCAGTAACTGAATCTAACCACGCACACAGGTCGATATACACTATGTGAAGCTTCTTAGGACCTTACACCACCAAACGGAGATTAGATTCTCAAAACGATCGGTCGGGTCGTTACATTCTTCCCCTCTTAAACAAACGTTTGTCCTTGAATGTACCAAGATTCCCTTTGAACTCATCCAATCACTAATTGTACACTCCTATCACATGCTCGCGGGTTATCCCACGTCACCCCAACCCACATAAGCCTGATGAAACAATCACAACTGCAAAATAACCTTCATATCACCACCGATAAGCCTCACACCTCTACTTCTCACCTTCTACTCATTCGCAAAAGACTCGATTCTAAATCCATATCTGGCATTAGACTCAACCATCTGCATCAACTCATGACTACACCCATAAGGCACGACCACATAACATAGCACATCACACATAGGCTCAAATAACACTTTTGATCACAATAGCTGCCTGAAATCAACCCAGCATTGGCAATTAGTCTCACATCTGAAAGAATTTTGCTCAAAACCTCATAATAGTGATAATGATACAATAAACATGAAGACTTCATTATTAAACACCCAAATCACCAGGCCACAACTAACACCACCGGGCACACATCCCGCAAGTTAAACTAAAGAAGCACATAACAAAATGACTGAATATGAATATATAAACATATAAAGGAACTATCAAACAAGCCCATAGACACAACTCTCTATCAATACAGACTTACCAGAAGCAATCTAACAAGGAAGAAGAAAAGCATATGAACAAATCACAAGAATTCCATCATGATAAAATTTCCATTGCGGTACTCAGCCTGATCAAAACATATCGAATCACAAATATCACACCAAATTAAAACTCCTCCGCTAATTCATCTCATCTGATAAAATGATAATGATAGCTGAACTCATATCCCGATGGAGTATCAAATCACAACTCGTAAACAAAATACTCTGGAAAATAACCTAATGCTTACCATGAAGAACATCAAGGACTCACTTCAAGTTTCACTATTATCAAGAAAGAATAAAACAGCTATCGACATGGGCTACTACTCATAGAATTTCCCAAAAGGAGCAAACACAAAATGGAGTGCAAAACACGAAACTCACTCATAAATGAAACAACAAATATGGGGGACTCGTCCTGACCAACATAACTATAATGAAATACAATTGGTGCCCCTCTGTAACACATCAAAGCATACCTGTGAGATAATACATGGCACAACAACCTCCAACCTAATATATGAAACACTAACGGGTTGGCCCTCCCCCTCTTGAGCGCTCTCCACTCACCTGAATACCTTGCTATAACACACTTACCCGGTGGCTGACATCTCCACGCTCAAAACAACCTTTATGTCGACGTGGTTGTAGAAAACATAAAATACGAATCCTCTAAGACCCACGAGTACTTGAAAACCCCCATGGGAAGCTGGTAATGCAAACTGAACTGGTCGACCCAAAATTCCATCATTTCCTCCTTGAACTCTCTCCCTGATCTTGTATGTCCTCTCTCTCCCGGTCCCACATGTTGTCTAACCGGCGAGCGATCCCTACTACATGCTAAAACGAGGCATCCTACTCTAACTCTCAAGTCCCGCTGAACTGAATATCATGTCTGAATCTCTCAATGACTCTACGGACTTATCTCCTAACTGAACCAACCAAGCGAGGTGTATATCTGGCCAACTCACTAAATCTAACGACATACTCCAATAGTGACATAACGTATTGACACAACTTCTCAAACTCCGCGCGTCGTACATCCCGAAGGAACTGAGGTGCAACCTCCCTCAAAACATCTCCGAAAACTAAATCCATGCTAGTGAAGCTAACTCGGCCAGGTTACCCCAACTCATATGCCGCGACCACTGATCAACCCACTACTTTGAACCTGAGACGTGACAAAAACAATCCCGCTCGCCTTCACAACACCCGAAGTACGAATAATATAGTGACACTCCTCTAGGAAACACTTGGCACCATCTGCCGCCAATCCACTGAAAGATAGAAGGGTGGTACTTCCTGTACCTCTAAACTCTAAGGTATTCTTCCTCCGATACTACTGGCCTAACTACGGGCAGAACTAAAACCACATGTCGTGCTTCCATGACAACTGGAACCCAACCAATATGATCTCGCTACTCTGGAATGTAGACGGTGGGAGTCTGAACTCCTCCCCTGATCTGTGATGCAACTGGTGCGCTAGAGTCAACCCTGCCTGAGTCAATGTACCAATTATACTCAAACTATGCCCGGGGTAGCAACAGGCACCTCCAGTACCTATCCCCAAACTAGAACTACTGGCGACTCCTCGACGACTGCTCTGGTAGGCATCTTAACTGCGTCACGTGCTCCTTGTCGGCCTCATTCTCTGACCATTGCGACGTTTACTTCGGGGTAACATCATCAGGAAATGCAGCTCGTGTCCTCACCATCGATGAGAGAATGAAACGATAATTTGAAACTTCAAGATCAATAAACTCACACGATAGGAATGAAGGAAGTGAAATTGTCCTAATAGTCCTGTAGCCTCTCGAAGATAAGTACAGAAGTCTCCATACCGATCCACAAGACTCTACTAAACCTGCTTATGACTCGTAGCACCTATGAACCTAGAGCTCTGATACCAACTTGTCATGACCCAAATTTCCCTCCGTTGGGTATCATGATGGAACCTAGTCTTAGGGTGTAGGTAAGCCTAACAGTTACAGAATAACAACAACAATAAAAGGAAAAACTAACAGTCTCGATATAGAATCTTGGCAGAATTTACAAACTTTCCCAAAATCGGTAATACAAGTTATAAGCTCTACGAATCTCCTACGACTTCTAAATAAATCTGTTTGGAAATAAATACAATAGTTCATTAATACTACTATAAGAAGGTGACTCTGAAGCTTCCGAACGCAGCAACAGGTTACCTTGAGTCTCCCGGCAATCATCCACCTGGATGTGCACACAAAAATGTGTAGAAGTGTAGTACGAGCACACCATAGCGGTTCCCAATAAGTATCAAGACTAACCTCGGTGGAGTAGTGACGAGGACTAGTCAAGACACCACTGGTCTAAAAAATAACTGACATGAATATAGTAATAACCGAACACTACATCTATCTAAGAATTTACGGAACAATTTACAACAACGACAATATAATGTGAAAGGAAATTACCGAAATTACGAATGAAACAACATAAAAATACACAGAAAGATGGACAGCAAAACAACCCAAACCGGAAAAAAACACAACGCAATAGAGAACACCAATAACTCAACTCTACGTCTGTTTGTTCACATCGAGCCTTAGCCATTAAAATCCATAAACTAGTGGAAACCTTTAAATAGCAGTTCATATGAAAAACTTTGCAAATATAATCATTTTAGTATAGAAAGGTTTCCTTTGAAAACTTACTTTCTCCAAAAGTATATATAAGTATATTTAATAGAGAGAATTACGTAAAACATAGTTTCTTTCAAAATGCGAAGCTTCCAAAGATGCTTTCCCATTAAATGACTTCCAAATATCATTTTTTGCAAGACGAGTGCTTTTTAAACATACCTTCAATGTAAAAGTCCTTCAGATATAATCATTTCGAAACCATTACTTTTTCAATAATACTTTTGAGTAAAATCTCGTAATCATAATCACCTCAAGATAAATCTATCGGAACTCAGTCCGTAACTCAAAACTTGCCATGCAGTACAGGAGGAACATCAAGTTTTGTCATTAAATGCAGTAAGAGATCAGAATGAATATCCGAACTAAAATAATGGAATATTAACGCTTAAACAACTGCAGTAAATATCAAACAGGAACACAAAAATATAATGCAATGGCAAGTGCACGGCATCTACCTTCGTGCTTTTACTCTCATCCTCACAATAAATATATAGAAATGGCACATACATGTCCCCTGATGCAAAAATATCATAAACATGGCACGGAATGTCCCCTCGTTCTAAAATAACATAAACATGGCACATAATGTCCTCTCGTGCTAAAATAACATAAACATGGCACATAATGTCCCCTCGTGCTAAAATAACATAAACATGTCACAAAATGTCCCTTCGTGCTAAAATAACATAAACATGGCACGGAATGTCCCCTTGTGCTAAAATAATATAAACATGGCACAGAATGTCCCCTCGTGCTAATATAACATAAACATTGCGCGGAATATCCCCTCGTGCTAAAATAACATAAACATGGCAGGTTGACAAGGAAAATCAACTATAGGAACAATAAATCACAACATCCGGGCAAGGGAGTCAACAATGCGAACAATACCATTAACAACATAAACAATAATAGTAACCATACCATCCCGGCAAGGGAATCAACAATGAAAACATCATCATCCCGGCAAGGGAAACAACTATAACCAATCTTGCCTAGACAATTAACTTTACGGAATGAAACTCAGCTTAAAATAAGGCCAAGTAACAGGCAACATCAAGGAAATATCAACAATATAAATGCTTATCAACTAGACCCAAGTAGCACATAAGGGAAAAATCATATGAATCACAATGTAAGACTCAGGGGCATACTTCATACCAATGAAGGGATGTTCCAACTACAGCTAAACAACTATAAACCTGAATAACACTAATATAGTCAGATTGGCAGTTTTAGGAAGCAAATATAGCATGAAGATAAGAGTAGTAAAATATTCAGTTAATTCAATTAAGATCAAATAGACAACGGAGGAATCAAAAAGAAAATAATTCCAATTTAACCAGGAAAGGATAAAATTAACAACCAAGGATTCAAATGTAGCAATTACAATTCATACACAAGTAACATAAGCACCTATGGATCCTAAAAGGGAAATCTAACTGCAAATAAGTCTGAGTACGCACTCGTCACCTCACATACACGGATTACAATCAACAAGGAAGACTCAATCCTAAGGGTTAGTTCCCCCACACAAGGTTAGGCAAGATACTTACCTCAAAGGCGACGACCCGTACTAAAAAATGGACTTCTCGGGCTAAAGGACCTCCGGATGGCTCGAAACCAACTAAAACAACTTCAAAATACATATAAAACGTATAAGAAACTATTCCGGATAATAAAGTTTCAATCTTTACAAAATTATAAAAAATCGACCGAAAAGTCAACCCTTGGGCCCGCACCTCCGAACCTGACAAATTTTACAAAATCCGATTACCCATTTTGATAAGAGTTCACCCATACTAAATTTATCAAATTCCGATGTTATTTGGTCCTTCAAATCATGATTTTTCATTTAGATGTTTTCTTCAAATCCCACAATTTCCTTAACCTAAACACAAATTAAATGGTAAAAACAAGAACTAATTAATGAAATATAATTAATTCTAGTGGAAGAATACTTACCCATTCTATTTGTGTGAATAATCCTTCAAGAATCGCCAAGAATCAAGCTCTAGAAGTCAAAATATGTTAAAAATGGTGAAACCCCGATTTTGAGATTATAACTGTTCTGCCCAGATATTTTAGTTCAATGTGATCGTGGGCCAATATTGTGATCGCATATAAGAAGAAATGGCCAATGTAAAAATAGCATTGCGCGATCGCGTAGGATGTAATGCGATCATATAAGTGGAAAAAGGGGGCATATGCGAACGCGGTACTGGGTTGGCGATCGCATAGGGTAACAGGATCTGACGCAAGCTTGGCTCTCTACTGTGCGATCGCGGAGGACAAGATGCGATAGCAGAGTGTGTCATTTTGTGGAGGTATGCGATCGCGGACGAGCATATGCAAACGCATTGAAGGAAAACTGGGTAGGCCAAAATAATAATATGCAATCGCGACTACATCTATGCGATCACATAGAAGAAAACCAGAAAACATAAATCAGCAGTTCAAAAATAGGGAAGATTGACCCGAAACCCATCCGAGGCCGTAGGGACCCCGTATAAAGGCATGAACAAGTCATATAACCTAACAGACTCGCTCAAGGTTTCAAATAACATAAAATAAAACCAAAACGACGAATCAAACTAAGGAATCAACTTATAGATTTTTAAAACATTTAATATCAAGACTCGCGTCGAAACCTATCAATTCAACCCGGAATGACGTGAAATTTTGTAGATAACTCATAAATAACACCACAGACCTAAAACCATTCTTGTAATTCCATTCCGAGTCCTATATCAAAATTTCACCTATCGGCCGAAATCGCCGAAATTCTAACTTTCGCCAAAATACCTCAAATCACTCTACGGTCCTCCAAAACCAATTTCGCACACGCTCCTAAGTCCAAAATCAACACACGAAGATGTTGGCATTAACCAAAAGTCATTCCAAGACCGTTTACACAAAAGTCAAACCTCCGGTCAACTTTCATCACCTAAGCTTCCAAAACTGAATGTTTTCTTCCAATTCGACTCCGGATTATCCGGTAACTGAATCTAACCACGCACAAAGGTCTATATACACAATGTGAAGTTTCTTATTACCTTACACCACTGAACGGAGCTTAGATTCTCAAAACGACCGATTGGGTCATTACACACGCCTATCGCGCCCCCTTTTTCCAACTCCTTGCGGGGCCCGTTAAAAGGATTTATGACTTTGGTTGGGACAACTCATTCCTTTTGGGAGAGGGGTTTGCATATTTCGAAGAGTTGCCACCTAACAATTTTATGGTGTGTTAGGGCACCTATTGGGGTTCATTTACAACTACATTTGGTAACCAGAGACAAGGTAAGGGCTTGAAATTATCCTAAGGGGATGGTGTTAGGCACCCCTCAGTATCCACAAGTGTGGTTCCCAGCCAAATTGAATTTGTGAATTTGTACAACTTGCAAGCAAACAAATATTGTCCAAATAGTAGGGGATTTTAGTCTCGGTACACATATGTTTGAAAACAAAATAAAGAGATAGATCTTGAAAAGGATTATAGTCTAAGCATGTGTATAGGGTAAGAGTATCCTAGGTTAGTCTGTAATATGGATCACATTAATGTAATACCCTGTATGACACTCCACGAAGAGGGGCTACACGTGGTATTAGCGTACCGGTCATCATATCCATATCTACCCTTTCCCACCCCGTGAAGGTAATTAGCGAGTGTTTGGTCACGACCTCTATTGCATGTTGTTACCCGTCCCTTCTTATTAGTCCCATAGGAGTATAGGACTTCTATCCTTTGAAGGGGGTTCTAGGTAGTCCCTCTGGTTTTAAAGGTAAAATACTAAGGCGACATATAGAAAAACAGATAGGACTGCAGATAGGGGTAACACATAAATAGGAAAGGCTCAAGTACCTCCACAAATAATACATAGAACCAGCACGACTCAAACACAATTAAGGTCCTGGTTTAAATTTCGATCCTAAAGCATGGTATGTAAGTGATAGCAACAGAGAGACAGATTTATTGCATAATTCGTAGAGGAAGTCCTAATCAGTTTGCCTACTGATTTTAAGCATACTGATAATTAGACAGTAATCACAGGAAGGCAGTTCCAATTTTTTATTTTAAGAGTTGATTACCTAAGGCTTTCCTAGGCGTAGGATCATATGAAACAGTTATCAGGAGTGTTAACAGTTTTTAGGTTGTTTCACCTAAGAGTATGCAGTTCTAAGTGTTGTAGAATATAGAGGAGTTATTACTAGTTGTTAGAGTAGGGTGGACTGTTTCATATTGTTTTATCAATCAGTAATTAGACTAAGTGTAATTAGGAAAATGTGATCCTAGAACATGATATCTAATGCAAAATGATGCAGAATCACTAAAATAGGGTTTCTAAATGCACAAAAAACCATAGCATCATGCGCAGTTTCAGAATAGGAAGAAGTGATAGTTTATTTTAATGTCGTTTATCCAAGAACATGTCTAAAGGTGTAGCATGGTTGTAGCATGATGAGACATGATTGCATGAGTGGAAACTTATGTTAACATATTTATCCTAGAACAAGATTTTTTTTAATAGCGCAGAATCACATGGTGACAACTCATTTTAGTGTTATTTACTTACCCTAGAGACAGGATCTCTACGTGATAGTAGTAATGAGATTCTTAAATACTATATATGAATCCTAGGGAACATGGCATGCTTTTTGTGTATTATTCCTAAACATGAATTCTATTGCGCATATAAGAAAAATAAACCTAAGAGCATGGTTTCTATCCTTGGCTATACTACTGCATATATATTACCCTCCCCTTTTCACTATCCAACCCCAGAGTAGTTTACAAATAATTATTACAGACCATTGAGCATGAATTACATAACTGAAAAGAAAAACAAGAAGTTATCCATAGGGAGCCTGCAGTATAGGCCCAAATCTCCATCTCCTTAAGGCCAAGTAGTGTTTCACAACCTTTCTCATAATCCGGGTGTGTCAAAGATCCCTAAGGACCTCAAGGGATCCCGGGCAGTGCTCACAACCAGATTTCATAGGCATATTAGAGTAAGTGCATTGTGGAAAGGCTAGCCTTAGTGTGTCAGAGTCCAGAGGGAGCTCCAGGGTTCCAAAGCAATGCTCACACAAAGGGGGCAGAACTTAAGAGTCTAAGAGTAGAGTGAGAGTGCTTGAAAAGTTTTGAAAAGATTTGAGCAAGAAGAGGTAGTTTTACACAAGAAATATTGGTTTAGAGAAAGTGTTTTGCAAAAATGACTTTATTCAACAAAACAATTTGAGAGAGAGTAAGGCAATCATAATAAACACGTCCACATCTTAGGATCAGGACAACATAAACCACAAACAGGGTAATGAGGGATTGGGGACAAGTATAGAGCATATAAGGGTGAGTGCATAATAGGCAAAGATGCACATAGTTACTTACTTAGCACATAGAGTTTAGGCCAGGAATCAGGGAGGACTAAGTAGCAAAGTCATAGTGAAGTATGCCAAAGGGGTATCATAAGCATGCTGAGTTCCAAAGAGGGGGGCGGGGTATATAATATGCTCATATTATAAACATGTCAATTACAGGTTCCACAACAAAACCATAAGTAAAAGCAGACCAGAAATAAAATGAATTGCAGTAGTGAAAGAATCATATTGTTTTTGGCGCTTAAACTGAAATTAGGACATACCAGTATAGAAGATAGTAAACATAGAAAAAATAACCCAAATAGAATAGTGATCAGCCTTGGCTTACATCCGGCTGACTTAGAATAGTAGCAAGTGACCAGAAAAAAGAGCAGAAAAAAGTTTTGATTGTGAGAGAGAGTTTTTGAACAATGTGTTCATGTGTCCTTGTGTTAATGAGAGAGCACACATATATAGTTTGAAACTAGCTAGAATAATAAGGTAAGAATCCAAGTCATGCAGTAAGTATGGAACTAGGTATCAATTAGTATAAAATCAGCATAGATACTCCCTTAACTAAAGGAGTTAACTTCGAACGGTAATAGACATATAACAAATAAGGAAAGATACCATATGTGACTGGAATGTAACACATATGGAAATAATTTTAGCACAGTAAAGTATAAAACATGCAATATAGACTAGGTTCCGAATATTCCATTGAAGGAAATAACATAAGAATTTGTGTGACAGCATAGTCGACCAAAAATAAGGCAAGGAAATAACTTAAAGGTTGAAAATCAGTAAGGAAATTATCACAATAGATTAGTGAGAGGTATCAATTACAAGAAACTAGGGATTCAAACATGAGTAGTACTGATTAATGGGAGATTTCCACAAATCCATATGATTACACGAAATAAACACACAATAGGCAAGAAGAAGTAAAATCAGAGACCCCAATAAGCATAGTAAAGTAAAAAATGACATAGAATCAGGGATTGAAACTAGAACATAGTACTGATTGAACAACATTATGAGAATAAGTGCAATAAGCAAATAATAGACAAAAATCAGGACCACAAGAAGACTAGTAAGGTGAAATCGTATAAAAAAATTAGGGATTCGTATAGAACACAGTACGAATCGACTGAGTAATCATGATATAGGCAAATAAGTGAATAGTCAGAAACCCTAATAGGTAAACATGAAATAAAACCACAAAAATCATGGATATTCATGAGAAACAATAAACATAATAGAATATGTTATCAGAAACAATTCAGAACCCTAGGATTAGAACTATGAAACTTAGGGTTTTCAATAGAATAACATAGATAAAAAGAGAAGACTCAAATAAACGTTTAAACATAATGAAAATCATAGATTAATACTTAATTCAAAGAGAAAGCCAATTTTGAAAAGGGGTTAGGAAACCCTAGTTTTGAAAACGAAGAGTCATTTTAGAGAAAATCGGAAAATCTTTGAGGAAAACAACAAAATAGCTCAGAATATACCCAGATCTGTCATAGATTTAAGAAATCAAGAGCTAATCATTTCGGGTTTCTGAGAGATAACCCAAAGAGAAGGAAAATCGGCTATAGTGAAAAATGAAGAAATCTTACTCGGACGGCCGTAGTTGGCCGAAAAACGGCATGAAAGGCCATAGGTGGGAGTTGAACCGCTCCAGGTTCTCTTAAGGGCCTCAGGACAGTGTCAAGCAGGTATGGAAGTGGAGACATAGGCTAGAAGTGGTGAGACCTCATGGTTTCCGGCAAGGGAGGTGGCCGGAGAAGAGAGGCAGAGCTCATCAGAGGAGGAAGGTTCTAGAGAGAACCAGAGAGAGGGAGATAGAGAGACAGTGAGAGAAAATGAAGCCAAGAAATGAGATGGGGGTGGGGTAGTCTTTAAGATAAATTAAGGTAAGGGTTAATCTTGGCCTTTAATTTGAAATAATTAACGACTTGGATTGAATGGGGGATTGGGTCGGGTAGGCTATACATTTGGCCCTCGTGTTTTGGGCTGGTTTAATCAGATTTGGGTATGGTTTAATTAGGCCAGAATTGAAATGAAATTAGGCCATTTGTTGAATAACCCATAAAACAGTTAAATAATTAATAAAACTGATTAATAATTACAAAAAATGAAATTAAGGCTAAATAGATGAAATTAAAGTGGTTAATTAGTAAAGAATGTAGAATGACTGATTATCGAATTAAAATAGCAAAAATATATTGTTAGGTTATAATTCGAAAGTCATTGCAATTACAGCCAAATAATGCCAATTTGGCTAATTTTTGAAATAATTAAATCCTAATAGGATCAAAAATGATATATTAAGCCAAGAAATGCTTTGGAATCATTTGTAATGCAATTTACGGTTAATTATTGGATATAAAAGTACTGGATAAATTAATAAAAATAGGGGAAAATTATGAAAAAATACCAATTGTTATAAAAACCTGATTTTGAAGGTATACATAAAAATTAAAAATAATTTGAGGAAAAATTGGGTATCAACAGCATCCCCTCCTTTTTCGGGAAGGATGAAAGAGTTGTCGGGTAAATATATGATGGCCAAATTTGACCGAGCGAAACGGTTTGAAGATACTTAGGCCGCACCCTGGTTTCTTAGTTGCCTAAATATCCTTGGTTTTACAGGAATCAGGTTGTATGTAGTTCAGGAGCCATCGAAGAAGTATACCGATGGAGTTTTTACAAGAACGAACGTGGGGCTGGATAAATAAGCGGTTCACGGGAATGGTTGGGAGAACCGGAGCGGGACCGCTCCTGCTAGGATGGTTGTTTCTCACCAAATCACTTGTAAATAAACAATACAAGCATATATTGTGCATAATTTAAACATGATGCAAGTTCCCGTCGGACCATGAATGCTATCTTGGTCCATAGATTGATTGATGCAGGATTCGCAGACCGTGAAATGATGTTCTCGGGCCATGAGGATGGTGCCTCCGAACCATGACGTCTTTGAATAATGATATGCAAAACCGGAAGAGATCCTCGGCCATGGTATGGTGTTCTCGGGCAATGAAGATGGTGCCTCCGAACGATGACGCCTCTGGATAAGTTGGCGATATTTTAGCCCATGAAAAATGCAGTAGTATGTTGCTGACAAGACAGAGCTTAGTCTTGCGTAACGAAGGGTAGAGCTTAGACCGCAAGGAAAGTGAAGTAAATAATGCTTGAAACAATGCTTATGTCAAGCCCCAAAATCCCACCGTCGAGCCGTGATGGCGTCTAACTTTGAACCCGCTAGACAAGCCAACGTGTATAGCTAAACCAGCATAATAACCTCAATTTAATATAATAAACAAAAATAGTTCACAACTAAACAGCAGGAATAAATACAGTTTTAAGCTAAGTAAAGAAAATCATAATACAACGTCGCAAAGTTTCCCAAAACCCGGAGTCACAAACTCATGAACTGTCTATAAGAGTGCTAAATACAAGTCAGAAAGGAAATACATGGCTTTCTCTGAAACTAGAGGAAAAATAAGATAGAAACGAAGGCATGGGGATGGGAGAGACGCCAAGGCCCACGAACGACAACGGGTATACTTTTAAGCCTCTAGGATAACCTGGAAGACACTCCCACTAATGATGTCCTCCAGGTCCGGCTGCATAATTTGCACAACATAAGGAAGTGTAGGTGTAGCATCAGTACAACCAACTCCATGTACTGGTAAGTGCCTAGCCTAACCTCGGCGAAGTAGTGACGAGGCTAGAACCAGACTACCAAATAAACCTGTGCAGTTCAAATAAATATATAAACATATTTGCAATGGATGAGAAATATAGAGGGGAATAATTAATAAAGGAAGGGGAGCATGCTGTGGGGAGATAACAGTTTCATATAAGAAATCTCAATAAGTAAAAGAACAGCAAAGCCAACATATCAGTAAGGGTAGGAAATCACAAACTTGCACGGCATCACCCTTCGTGCTTTTACTCTCGTCCTCACTATGCAATGTATAATGTAATCAATGTAAATCAGGGCACGACATCACCCTTCGTGCTTTTACTCTCGTCCTCACTATGCAATGTATAATGTAATCAATGTAAATCAGGGCACGACATCACCCTTTGTACTTTTACTCTCATCCTCACTGTGCAATATATAATGTAATCAATGTAGATCATGGCACGGCATCGCCCTTCATGATTTTACTCTCTTTCCTCACAGTATAATCCATGAATATCAGTATGGAATGATACATCGTACGACACAACATAAGCCCTTCGTGATTTACACTCTTTCCTCAGAATATCAAACAATGCACGACATCACCCTTCTTTCTTTAGCACTCTTCCTCACCCAAACTACAATCACAAACAAGTGCAAGGGAGTAAACAGAATAAAAATAATAACCCCAGCAAGGGAACAATATCAAACAATGCACGTCATCACCCTTTGTGCTTTAACACTCTTCCTCACAATATCAAACAATGCACGACATCACCCTTCGTGCTTTAACACTCTTCCTCACAATATCAAACAGTGCACGGCATCACCCTTCCGTGCTTTAACACTCTTCCTCACCCAAACAATAATCACAAACAAGGGCAAGGGAGTACGCAAAATAAAATAGGAATCCCGGCAAGGGAACATAAATTAAACAATTAAATCCCGGCAAGGGAACATCAATTTAATAATTAAATCCCGTCACGGGAACATCAATTAAACAATTATATCCCGGCAAGGGAACAATAAGAATAATCTCAACATCCCAACAAGGGAGACAATATCAAAAGCAACAATGACCCGGCAATGGTGTATTTTCGTAGCTCATTCTCTTTCTTTCACTTCATTTCATAATTTACTCTATTACTTGAGCCAATGCTCCAAAGGATTCAATTATCTCATATATCTTCATCATTCATGTTACAATCTGAGCCAATGCTCCAAAGGATACAATTATCTCATATATCTTCATCATTCGGGTTATAATTTGAGCTAATGCTCCAAAAGAGTTTAAAGATTACAATTCCCTTCACATATTCTTCACAACATATAGAAATCATCAATTAAGCATGGAAATTACCACAAAATCTGAATATTCACTATACAAGGACTCACGGTCATGCTAGACACCAATGTATAGATACTCGTCACCATGCCTATACATCATATTTTAAAATTAGCAAGTAGCAAATTATAATCAACTCCTATTCCCTCAAGCTAAGCTTAAACCAAACACTTACCTCGGGTCCGAAGTATAGCAATCAACCCGAAACCACTCGTTTGCCACTGGTATCCGACTCCAAATGGCCCAAATCTATTCAAATAAATTTCATACCATAAATAACATCTCATGCACCTGATTCTACTATTCAATTCAAGGTTATGACGTGAAATTAGGTGAAATGACCAAAACGCCTCCCAGGCCAGCATCTCGGAGTCGGGTAAATTTTACATTTTCAGAACCCTCTTACTCTCACGAGTCTAGCCATATAAAAATCTCTCAAATCGGAGGTCAATCACCCACTCAAATCCCAATTTTAGAAAAACTTAAGTTCTACCCAAAACACCTAATTTCACCCATGGAAATCCCTGATTTTTAAGTTGAAAACATGTTAAATAATTTTAATGATTAAAAGAAATGAGTAATAACCAACTTACAACTGATTTGGAAGAGTCATGTTCTTGGAAAAATCGCCTAAGAGTGTTTGAGTTTGAGAAAATATGAAATATGAAGTAAAAATTTGGTTTTGTACAGTGTTGGCTACTGGTTGGCATGGGAATTGCGAACAGGGGTTCGCAACTGCGAATCCTTCAGAGATTCCTAGCCTTCACATTTGCAAACTTCTGGGTCGCATTTGCGATCAGGCCTCCCAGCTTAATCTTCACATTTGCAAACATCATGATCGCATTTACGAACCTCTTGGTCGCATTTGCGATCAGGCGTGCCCAGCTTAATCTTCGCATTTGCGATCAGGCCTGCCGAGACCAACCTTCGCATCCGAGCCCTCGGGGATCCAACCCAAATACACACACTACCTCAAAAACATCCTCTGAACTTATCTGTGCGATCAAATCGCCAAAATATTATCATATACATCGAATTAAACCTCAAAATCAATGAATTCTATGAAATTTCATAAAACATCAAATTTTCCATTTCTAGTCTGAAACACGTCAAACGAAAACCGTTTTCAACCAAAATTTACAGAAAGTGCTTAAACCATATATAAGATCTGTACCGAGTGACGGAACAAAAATACGGGCCCGATACCATCACTTTCTAATCAGATTTCATTTTTAATTTCCTTAAATATTTTCAGAAAACAATTTTACTCAATAATTAATTCCTCGGGCTTGGGACCTCGGAATTCGATTCCGGGCATACGCCCAAGTCCCATATTTTCCTACGGACCCTTCGGGACTGTCAAATTACAGGTCCGGGTCTGTTTACTCAAAATGTTGACCGAAGTCAAATTTATTCATTTTAATATCAAATCTTAGCATTTTCACAGAATTTCATATTTAAGCTGTCCGGTTACGCGCCCGGACTGCGCACGCAAATTGAGGCAACTACAAATAATGTTTTCAAGGCCTCGGGAGTACGGAATGGGTACTAAAATAGGTGATGAAATCAACCATTTGTCCTCGAACGCTAAGAAGGAGGAAGTACCTGAGTCGGGAAATAAATGAGGGTAACGGCTCCGTATATCGGACTCGGACTCCCAGGTCAATGCCTCGGGAGGCTGACCTCTCCACTGAACACGAACAGAAGGGAAACTCTTGAATCTCAACTGATGAATCTGCCGGTGTAGAATAGCTACCGGCTCCTCATAAGATAAGTCCTTGTCCAACTGGACAGTGGTGAAGTCTAACACGTGGGCCGGATCGCCGTGATACCTCCGAAGCATGGACACATGAAAAACTGGATGAACGACTGATAAGCTAGGCGACAATGCAAGTCTATAAGCCACCTCTCCCACTCAATCAAGAATCTCAAACGGATCGAGGAACCTAGGTCTAAGCTTGCCCTTCTTCCTAAATCTCATCACGCCCTTCATAGGCGACACTCGGAGCAATACTCGCTCACCAACCATGAAAGCCACATTTCGAACCTTGTGATCTGCATAACTCTTTTGCCTGGACTGAGCTGTACGAAGCCTATCCTGAATGATCATGACCTTGTCCCAGGCCTCCTGAACCAAATCTGTACCCAACAACCGAGCCTATCCCGACTCAAACCATCCAACCGGAGATCGACACCGCCTACCATATAAATCATCATAAGGAGCCATCTGGATACTCGACTGATAGTTGTTTTGTAGGCCAACTCCGCTAAAGGCAAGAACTGATCCCATGATCCTCCAAAGCCAATAACACAAGCTCGGAGCATATCCTCCAATATTTGAATAGTCTGCTCTGACTGTCCATCCTTCTGGGGATGAAATGGCGTGCTCAACTCCGCATGGGTGCCTAACTCTCACTGAACAGCCCTCCAGAAATGTGAGGTAAACTGCGCGCCCTGGTCCGAAATGATATATACCGGCACACCATGAACGCGAACAATCTCCCGGATATAGATCTCAGCTAACCTTTCAGATGAATAGGAGACTGCCACAGTAATGAAATGTGCTGACTTGGTCATCCTATCAACAATGACCCAAACTGCATCGAACTTCTTCCGGGTCAATGGAAGTCCAGTAACGAAGTCCATAGTGATCCTCTCCCACTTCCACTTGGGAAGCTCAATCCACTGAAATAAACCACCAGGCATCTGATGCTCATACTTAACCTGTTGACAATCAAACACCGCGCCACATATGCCACAATATCCTTCTTTATTCTACACCACCAATAATGTTTCCACACATCCTGATACATGTTTTCGGCGCCCGGATGAATATAGTATCAGAACTATGGGCCTTCTCAAAAATCAACTCTCGAAACCCATCAACATTGGGCACACAAACTCGCCCCTACAATCTCAAAACAACATCATCGTCTAAGGTCACCTGCTTGGCGCCTCTGTGCTGAACCGTGTCTCTAAGGACACACAAATGGGGATCATAATATTGCTGATCACGGATACGCTCCAATAATGAATAACGAGCGACAGTACAAGCCAACACTCGACGAGGCTCAGAGATATCCAACCTCACAAATCGATTGGCCAAAGGCTGAACATCCAAAGCAAGCAGCCTCTGACTGACCGCAATAAAAGCAAGGTTGCCCATGCTAGCTGACTTCCTACTCAAAGCATCGGCCACCACATTAGCCTTCCCCGGGTGATATAAGATGGTAATATCATAATGTTTCAACAGCTCCAACCATCTCCTCTGCCTCAAATTCAATTCCTTTTGCTTGAACAAGTACTGAAGACTCTTGTGATCCGTGAAAACCTCACACGCCACGCCATATAGATAGTGCCTTCAAATCTTCAATGCGTGGGCAATGGCTGCCAACTCCAAATCATGCACTTGATAGTTCTTCTCATGAACCTTCAACTGCCTCGAAGCATAAGCAATGACCTTACCATCTTGCATCAACACTGCATCAAGCCCAATACGGGAAGCATCACAATAGACTGTATAAGGCCCTAAACCTGTGGGCATAACCAATACTGGTGCCGTAGTCAGAGCTGTCTTGAGCATCTGAAAGCTCGCCTCACAATCGTCCGACCATCTAAACTGGGCACCCTTCTGGGTCAACCTAGTCATCAGGGCTTCAATAGATGAGAACCCCTCAACGAACCGACGATAGTAGCCTGCCAATCCCAAGAAACTCCGAAGCTCTGTAGCTTATGCTGGTCTAGGCCAGTTCTTGACTGCCTCAATCTTCTTCTAGTCAACTTGAATACCCTCTGCTGATACGACATGACCCAGGAATGCAACTAAACTCAACCAGAACTCACAATTTGAAAACATTGCATAAAGCTGACTATCCTTCAGAATCTGAAGAACCACTCTAAGATGTTGCTCGTGCTTCTCCTGAGTGCGGGAGTATATCAATATATCATCAATGAAGACTATCACGAACGAGTCCAAATAAGGCCTGAAACACTCGGTTCATCAAGTCCATAAAAGTTGTTGGGGCATTCGTCAACCCAAACGACATGACCAAAAACTTGTAATGCCCGTACCGAGTGCGAAAAGCTGTCTTAGGGACATCGGATGCCCTAATCCTCAACTGATGGTAGCCAGATCTCAAGTCTACCTTTGAAAATACCGTGGCACCCTGAAGCTGATCAAACAAATCATCAATCTTCGGCAGTGGATACTTATTCTTGATTGTAACCTTGTTCAATTGCCAGTAATCAATGCACATCCTTATCGAACAATTTTTTTTCTTCACAAACAATACTGGAGCACCCCAAGGAGAAACACTGGGTCTAATGAAACCCTTCCCAAGAAAATCCTACAATTGTTCCTTCAACTATTTAAACTCTAGCGGGGCCATGAAATACGGCTGAATAGAAATGGGTTGGGTGCCCGGATCCAAATCAATGCAGAAATCAATGTCCCTATCGGGTGGCATCCCGGCAGGTCTGAAGGGAAGACCTCAGGAAACTCACGAACCACGGGCACCGAATCAATAGAGGGAAACTCATCACGGGAATCGCGCACATAAGCCAAATAAACAGAAACACCACTTCTAGACCATACTCCGAGCCTTCACGTACGAAATAACACTGCGGATAGAATGACCATGAGTTCCTTTCCACTCAAAATGGGGAAAATATGGTGAGGATAAGGTCACCGTCTTGGCATGACAATCCAAGATAGAATGATATGGGAATAACAAGTCCATCCCCAATATAACATCAAAGTCGACCATACCTAAAAGAAACAAATCAACACGGGTCTCAAGAAACCCAATCACCACAACACAAGAACGATGGACGTGATCGACCACGATAGAATCACCCACCAGTGTAGATACATAAACAGGAATACTCAGTGGATCACTAGGCATGACCAGGTATGGTGCAAAATAATAGGACACATATGAATACGTCGACCCTGGATCAAATAGCACTGAAGCATCTCTGCCACAGACCCGAATAGTACCTGTAATGACTGCATCTGAAGACTCAGCCTCTGGCTTGGCAAGAAGAGCATAACATCGAGGCTGGGCCCCACCACCCTGAACCATATCTCTGGGATAACCGGCTGCTGGCTAGCCTCGACCTCTGATAGCCTGAGCTCCACCTTTATGACCTCTACCTCCACCTCTATCACCTCTACCCCCACCTCTAGCTGGCTGGGCATGCTGTGGAACACCTGGTGCCTGTACCATGGCACAAGAACCCTGATGCTGTGAACTACCTGATGCTTGAGGGAAAAATCTGGCAAGGTGACCCGGATCGCAAATGCGAAGCCTGCAGATCAGTCACACCAGCAGTTCCCAGGTCCAAAAATGAAGTCCGTGGCCTATCCAAAACTCATCGGAGCCCCCGGGGCTCTAATCCAAATACACACACTACCTCAAAAACATCCTATGAACTTATCTGTGCGATCAAATTGCCAAAATAACATCATATACATCGAATTAAACCTCAAAATCCATGAATTTTATCAAATTTCATAAAACATCAAATTTTCCATTTTTAGTACGAAACACGTCAAACGAAACCTGTTTCTAGCCAAACTTTACAGAAAGTGCTTAAACCATATATAAGACATGTATCGGGCACCGGAACAAAAATATGGGCCCGATTCCATCACTTTCTAATAAGATTTCATTTTCAATTTCCTTAAATATTTTCAGAAAACAATTTTGCTCAAAAATTCATTCCTCGGGCGTGGGACCTCAGAATTCTACTCCGGGCATATGCCTAAGTCCCACATTTTCCCACGAACCCTCTGGGATCGTCAAATCACGGGTCCGGTCCCTTTACTCAAAATATTGACCGAAGTCAAATTTATTTATTTTTATATCAAATCTTAGAATTTTTCACAGAATTTCATATTTAAGCTGTCCGGCTACGTGCTCGGACTGTGCACGCAAATTGAGGCAACTACAAATGAGGTTTTCAAGGCCTCAGGAGTACAAAATGGGTAATGAAATAGGTGATGACCCTTTGGGTCGTCACATCTTAGTCTCGAAAAATAAATTTGAGGCAGACCTTAGCCTCGGAAGTCAGAAAAGTAGCATTATGCAAATGGAGGTAGAGCTTAACCTCGGAAGGCAGATAGATAGCCTTATGCAGATGGAAGGAAGAATTGTAGCCTTATGCATGAGGGAAGGCAGAATGGTAGCCGTATGCAAGAATGCAGATGGAGACAATGCTTAGTCTCGGAAGGCGGAATGGTAGCCTTACGAAAGAATGCAGATAGAGACAGTGCTTAGTCTCGGAAGGTAGAATGGTAGCCTTATGCAAGAATGTAGATGGAGACAGTGCTTAGTCTCGTAAGGCGGAATAGTAGCCTTATGCAAATATGCGAATGCAGATGGAGCTAGAGCTTAACCTCGGAAGGCAGAATGGTATCCTTATACAACAATTAAATAATTGACAATAGAAATTCTTAGATGATAAAAGGTTGCAGTGTCGAGATCATTGAGAGTATTACGATTGTGAAGCATCTTTTGTGCTTATAATAGATGTCGGCATGTGCGACGGGTTTGGGGAATTGTGTCTTTGAACAATATATGTCCTTCGGGTGGATAGTATGTTTTGGGATTTTGCAATCTTTGTGCTTGCATCCAAAGAAAAGTCGTGATTTCTGCCAGGGGGAAGGTTAGTTCGTATCCCCGCTGGCTTTGCCTGACCCGTTTGGCTTGATATGATGATACCGTTCGTATCATTGGGGTAGCGTTTTCTAAACAGAGTTGTTTCAAGAATAAGTATGCATGATTTTTTAAAAGTATAACATAAACATATAATCTAAAATAGTTTTAGATGAACCGAACACCGTGACATGGTTCAAGACATTGCAACCCCTCGTGTTACAGAATTTTGAGGGTCCTCCTCAAAATTTTTCCCTAGTTTGATTGGTTGATGTTTCTGACTGCTGCTTGTGCTGTGCTCGGCTGAACTTGCTTCAGAATTTTGAGGGTCCTCCTCAAAATTCTACCCCAGTTTTCCAATTGCGGGGAAAATGAAATTTTTATTGGACTGTGACCGAAGCCATATTGGTGCCTACGTATCCCCTCTTAAACAGTTATCAGGTAAGTCGTAGTTCAATTTACATCATATAAGGAAAGCATAAAGATTACACATAGTAGCGTTTGACTGCATTTGATTTTATTGGCGTTGGCCAGACTTCTCCGTCCTTTCTTGCGAGTATGAGTGCTCCTCCTGTTAACACTCAGTGAACCCTGTACGGACATTTCCAGTTGGGAGAGAATTTCCCTTTGGCTTCATCTTTATGTGGGAAGATCTTCTTCAACACCTGCTACCCCGGTGTGAACTATCTTGGCTTGATAAAGTTGACTATGACATATGGAATTCATCCTTTTTCCGTCTATGAGGGCTAGTTGCTCTTAACAAAATTTTACCCATTCTGCATCGCTGAGATCAGCTTCTTGTATAATCCTTACGTAAGGGATTTCAACTTTAGCCGGAATAACAGCCTTTGTACCATAAACCAAGATTTAGGAAATTTCCCCGGTTGATGTGCGGACTGTGGTGAGGTATCCCAGTAGAGCAAATGATAACTTCTTATTCCATTGCTTGTGTTTCTCTATTATTTTCCTCAATATATTCTTGATGTTTTTGTTGGCGGCATCTACAACTCCATTCATCTGAGGTCGGTAGGTTTTGAAATTCTTGTGTTTTATTGAAAGGTCTCACACATAGTTTTCATCAAGTCACTATTGAGATTGGAACCATTATCAGTGATGATTGACTCTAGAATTCTGAATCGACGTACAATGCGGTCACGGACGAAGTCTACCACGACTTTCTTGGTCAGCCTTTGTAAGATGATGCTTCGAATCATTTGGTGAAATAATCGATGGCTACTAGGATGAACCTGTGTCCGTTAGAGGCGGCATGCTCGAGTGGTCCAATAACGTCCATTCCCCAAGCGGCGAACAACCACGGTGAGATTGTGGCATTAAGCTCATTTGGGGGTACCTTTATCATGCCTGCATGTATCTTACAGTGGTGAAATTTCCGAACATACTCGATGCAGTCCGTTTCCACAGTCATCCAAAAGTAACCAGCCCGGAGTATATTCTTTGCTAAAACAAAACCATTCATATGCGGGTCGCAGGTCCCAACATGGATCTCTTCTAGTAGCTTGGATGCTTCCTTTGCGTCAACACAACTTAATAATCTTAAATCGGGAGTCCTCCTATACATGATTCCTCTGCTGTGAAAGATGTTGTTGGACAATCTCCGAAGTGTGCATTTCTGAGTATGATTTGCAAGCTTTGGGTACTCCCTTTTTGCTAAGTATTCTTTGATGTCATGAAACCAACGCTTTCCGTCTGCTTCTTCTTCGACATGGGCACAATAAGCTGGTTGGTTATGGATTTTTACTAGAATGGGATCAATGAATTCTTGTATGGATGGTGAATCATAGAAGACAGAGTAGCCAAAGCATCAGCAAACTCATTCTTGATTCTGGGGATGTGCCAAAATTCTATCTTCATGAACCTCTTTCTTAATTCCTGCACGTGGTGCATGTGCGACAGTATCTTGGAATTATTCGTAGTCCATTCTCCTTGTACTTGGTGTACCAGCAGACCTGAGTCACCAATCACTAAAAACTCTTAGACGTTCATGTCAATGTCCATGTTGAGCCCCATGCAGGCTTCACACTCCGCCATGTTGTTGGTGCAGGGGAATCTGAGTTTGGCAGACACCGGATAATGCTGACTGGTTTGTGATATTAGGATAGCCCAAATGCCGACTCCCTTGAAATTTTCCGCTCCATCGAAGAACATTCTCTAACCGTCATAGGACTCTGCAATATCTTCTCCTATGATTGATACCTCTTCATTGGGAAAATACATTTTCAGGGGTTCGTATTTCCCATCCACAGGGTTTTTAGCAAGATGGACTGCCAGTGTCTGTCCCTTGACTGCTTTCTGAGTCACGTAGACAATGTCGAACTAACTAAGCAGGATTTTCCACTTGGCCAGCTTGCCAGTGGGCATGGGCTTTTGAAAGATACGTTGTGTAGGCACAACAGTAATGCCTCAGCTTCTGACCTACCCAAGTCAAGGCACAACAAGTGCATTCCAATAAAGAATATCGAGCCTCATACGGAGTAAACTTCTTGCTGAGATAATAAATGGCTTGCTCCTTCCTTCTCGTTTCATCGTGCTTTCCCATAACGCAGCCGAAAGCTCCATCTAACACTGCAAGGTAGAGTAGTAAAGTTCTACCTGGTTCAGGTGATACTAGGAAGGGTGGTGCTAACAGATATTCCTTAATTCTGCTGAAGGCCTTTTGGAAATCATAGGTCCACTTGGTTGTGCCATCCTTCTTCAGCATCTTGAATATAGGATCACATATAACTGTAGACTGTGGTATGAACTGGCTGATGTAGTTAAGACGACCCAGGAAACTCATCACGTCTTTCTTATTCCTTGGTGGTAGTAGTTCTTGGATAGCTTTGAATTTTAATGGATCCAGTTCTATTTCTCGATGGCTTACAATGAACCCGAGCAGCTTCCCATGAGGAACCCCGAATGCAAACTTCGCGGAATTCAACTTTAGATTGTATTTACGTAGCTTATTGAAAAACTTCCTCAAATCTTCTATGTGATCAGTGGCTTTCTTGGACTTGATAATAACGTCATCCACATAGACCTCGATCTCCTTGTGTATCATATCATGGAAGATAGTGGTTATAGCCCTCATATAGGTGGCCCCAACATTCTTCAGGCCAAACGACATCATATTATAGAGTATACTCCCCACGGCGTAATGAAAGGCGTTTTCTCAGCATCTACCTCATCCATCTGGATCTGATGTTAACCAGTGAAGCAATCCATGAATGACCATAGCTCATGCTTGGCGTAATTGTCAATCAGGATGTGTATGTTAGGCAAGGGGAAGTCGTCTTTCGGACTGGACCAGTTGAGATCCTGGTAGTCAACACAGACTCTTACCTTCCCATCTTTCTTTTGTACTGGCACAATTTTGGCTAACTAGGTCGGGTACTCAACTACCCTGAGAACCTTGGCGTTGATCTTCTTGGTAACTTCTTCCTTGATTTTCAAGCTCATATCAGGCTTGAACTTTCTGAGTTTTTGCTTTACCGACGGGGCAATTGGATTGATTGGCAGTTTGTGAGCCATCGTATGAACATGCAAATGTTTCCTCATACTCCTTTAAGAATTATATGTATTCTTTCTTCTTTGGCGGTGACAAATGAATGCTGATACGAGTTTCCTTGACATTTTCTGAATCTCCTAAGTAGACAACTTCAGTCTCGTCTAGGTTGGACTTAGGTCTGTTCTAAAAATTCTAAACTTCTTTGATGATCTCGTCGGGTACATCATATTCTTTTGAATCAATGTCCATTTGTTACGTTGTCTCGTTGCATGTCACAATCATTTGTTCATCAAGACAAGTAATAGTAGTGATGTATAGATAAAGTAATGAGAGAATAAAAACAGTAATAAATATTGTTTCATAAAACTTAAAATGTGCTATTAATAAATTGAATAAACATTTTGAACATTGAAGATCTTATTGCAGGAATTAAAAATGGAGAAAAGAAAATCATTCAGTAAAAAGACAATGAACACTGCTTGTTTTAGCCTTGCTACCCCGAGGCTCGTCGAGCTCTGGCTGTTCTGACGGTCCAATTTTTGAGATAAGATCCTCTACTCACGACTTGTATGGAAGGGCCTTCCTCCCCCTCCTTTTTGAGAATAACACAACAATACTGTCCTCTAGGAATAAGTTCCTCATTACTGCAAGTGCCTCTTCTTCCTCTAACCGATAGATAATGTTAGCCTGATGAAAGGTATGCTCTAGATGTGGTATCGGATGTTCCAATGGGTAGTAAGGACCACGCCATGGTGGTGACCAACTCCTGAACTCTTCCCAAGTGTACTCCTATCCTAATCCGAATGTGGTGCCATGCTTCTTGAGATTTATGGGTTTGGAGATCTCTTGGAGGTTCTTGCCTAGTCCTTTATATGGCTCATGCCCCTGCCAGTCCGTCATGCTTGCGATCTTGCTATCCCACCATTTGTCCTTATCTATGGCATTGACCGGTTCAATGTGGTGGTAAGTCTGTCCACCTAGATTCCTTCTTCCCTCGATTGCTGGAATAGTGTGGAAACTGTAAATTAGGTTGCTAACGTCGCCATGGATGATCACTTCCTGGTGGATCCATTCAAACTTCACTGCCTGATGCAGCGTTGATGCTACAGCCCCAGCTTCATGTAGCCATGGTCGTCCCAATAGCAAGTTGTAGGAGGCTGGTACATCTATTACTTGAAAGTCAACCTTGAACCAAGTTGGTCCCATCTGCAGGCACAGACTAATATCACCAATGGTGGACCTCTGAGAACCATCAAAATCCTTTACATTGATTGCACCATCTCTTATCTCATGCAACCATTTCCCAATTTTTTTAGCGTTATTAACGGACATATGTTGAAACTGGATCCCCCATCAATAAGAATTCTGGTAATGAAATAATCTTCACACTGCACAGTGAAGTGCAGGGCTTTGTTGTGACTCAGCCCCTCAGGTGGCAGCTCGTTCTCATGGAAGGTAATCTTGTGTCTCTCTAACACTTGGCCTACCATATTGGCCATTTATCCACTAGTGATATTTTTCGGTACATATTCTTCGCTCAACACTTTTAACAAAGCACTCATGTGTGTCTCAGAATTTTGTAGCAAGGAAAGGATGGATATCTGAGCTGGTGTCTTGTTCAACTGGTCGATGACCGGATACTCCTTGGCCATTACTTTATTCCAAAGGTCAACCAGACCTATCTCGATAATGGGTGGCTTATTGGAAGCCTGCTTGCTCGATTTTGCTAGATGTTCAGGTGTGTAGACTCTACCAGTTCTTGTGATACCCTGTGCCGCGGTAGCTTCTTCGGTCTTGACTTTGCCTTTTCTTCTCGCCTTGACTGCATAGTCCCTTGGTACATTGTTTGTATAGAAAGGTGGCGTAGTTGATATTGCCACTATAATTGGTGCGGCTACCCTCACTTCGAACGGAACATGTACCTTATGTGGCGGGACTGCAACCTCAAATGGTGTGGGTGCATTTGCCAGAGGCATGAATTCGACCTCAATTGGTGCTAGTGTCTTTACGGGTGGCGCCTCTTCAAATTCAAGTGGTACAGACATATCTACCTCAGCATCCTCAGCAGGCTAAATCTGGACAATGATTTGGTTGACAGTAACCGCTGGTTTCTTTGGGTCATCGCCTTCCATGATCAACCCGATCGACCCCTCGGGGTCCTAGTCATCTTCTATTTCAATCATGTGGATGCCTCAACCTTAAGGTCTGGAAGAGGATTGTTTCGGACGTTTGGAGCGGATTCCTTTGCCACAATGATCTTGTTGTCAATCAAGGATTGTATCAAATCCTTCAAAGAGCGGCATTCATCGATGGTGTGTCCCTTCATGCCGAAGTGCTATGCACAGGACTTGTTTGGGTTGACCCACTGGGGTCACATCAAGGATGGGGGTGACATAATGTCACGCCCCATATCTGAGGGACGAGACCGGCGCTCAACCAGGTGAAGCCGGTCAAGCGGACCTAGATTGCCTTTCCTACCCAACGTGTTTCCCCAGTATTTACATTTCAAGATATTCCATATGAAACACAACTAGGGATTTAAGCATGAATTTACAACTTAAGTTCATTTCCTTTTTAGCACTTTAACAGTTGATACTCAAAAGCATGAAAATTAAATACATAACTTTCCAACAAGGACCACGAGCCCGAGAACGGCAGTTACTACCCAAAATACATATATACACCCAGATCATGTCAATGGAACCTGTACGAGTACTAAGAGCTTATACAATACTTGTCGGAAACAAGGCCCCGACTATACCTTACAAATACATAATATACTCAAAAGGAGATGACATGAACAACACATGGCCCCGAGAGGAAGTGGGGCTCACCAGTACAGCTGAAAGGGATGAGGAGAAGGCACCACTATCGGCGAGCTGAGCTACCTGCTATGGACCCACCTACATCTATATAAAAGATGTAGCGGCCCCGGCAAAAGGGATGTTAGTACTGTGGAATAGTACTAGTATGTATGAACAAACTTTATTCAAAGTAAAATCAAGTAATGCACAAATGGATAGCAGTCAAAGAACCAACACATAGTACACAGTGTTACGGAAACAAATAAAATTTAGAGTCTCGCAAATTTCTTATTTCAACACAATCACATTCCTCCTTTATTCCTTCTCAAAAATCCACCCTTATCACTTCCTGTTGCAGCGTTAACCCGATCCCACCGGACAATTACATTTCTGCTTTATTCATTCTGTTGTAGCGTGCAACCTGATCCCCCCGGAAAATTTACATTTCACCCTTGTTACCTATCCTCCCTTATTACTTCGTGTTGTGGTTTGCAACCCGATCCCACCGTACCATCACAGTCACAACAACAATAACAACCCGTGATTCAATCACGTATTCACAATAGCCTTTATCAATCATTTGTTCAACCACATTTATTAACAACCACATTCAACATT
Organism: Nicotiana paniculata; assembly: GCA_005239505.1. NCBI lineage: Eukaryota > Viridiplantae > Streptophyta > Magnoliopsida > Solanales > Solanaceae > Nicotiana > Nicotiana paniculata. The sequence goes on along the minus strand of ML360498.1, from coordinate 149,311 downwards.
TCAATCACAAGGATCTTCATCATCAAGAATATAAATATAATACAACCAATAACCATGTGAAATCATGGCACAACAACCCTTGCCACACAGTAGGTACATTCACACATTTGGGTTCTTACCATTATTTTATGCCAACATGTTTAAAACAGTTTACGTACCTTGCACATCATAAAGTAATCATAAGGAACTCATCTTTCACCATTTCAATAAACACGATAATCGACTAAGAGAACTGAAGAAAATGAAATCTTATACCTCAATAATTCATAACAATCAATACACATATACTAAGCAAGAATCTCATAACGAATGATCGGACACCAACAAGGTGACTCTACGATGATTAAAGTTAGCCATACATACCTCGAGTAGAATTTCCCCCTTTTAAATCCTATCACAATTCACCGGCCGTCTAGCACCGTCAATCTATTACATAATGACATATTTCACTTAAAATTAGGAACCTTGAATTCAATTCGGAATTTCATCAAACACTATGTGACCCCTTAGATTACTAACCCCCTCTTTGTGAATAATTACCCAAACTCATTTCCCTTTACTAGATTATGGAGTTACATTCACATGCATGCAAGGTCTTATATTTAATTTCTTCAAAGCCAAACCATGTGCTTTATACTTTAATAAAATCTGAGAAATTGGGGAAATTAGAGTGAAGACTTACCACTTGAGGGAAGGAGATGACGGGTTACTTGATAAAATCCGGGCTTGAGTGATTTGAAAAATCAAATGGGAGACTGTGGAAACCTTTTACGCAATCGCATAATGCGTCGCATGACCTCCCTCGCAAAAATCATGGGTCAAGAATGCGACAGCTATGTGGTCCGCATAACCAAAATGCGATCACATTCTGGGCCGCATAGTTGTCCTCAATCTGGACATGGGACTGTCTAGTTATGCGACCACTATGAGGTCCGCATACCTGTTATGCGATCGCATAGTGCGTTGCATAACACGCAGTTTCTGGAAAATTTATTCTTTCAAGTTTCGGGGTACTTTTACTCAAAATAAGTATGTTTTAAGAATTTCTATAGTTACAACAACACGGGGATCTATTCAGGCATTATCTTAGACATGAAAATCTACAGGTCTTTACATCCTCCCCCACTTAAAATCATTCGACCTCGAATGAGGATCAGGAAATCATTTAGTTTTGAAAACACAATATGCCAACCCCCACTTATTACTAACTCTTATGTTTTTTGAAAATGTTGCCAGAGTTTCTTTTGTAATTAGGCCTATACATCTGTCAGAGAGCCCCCGAAACACATGTTCTTAACCTATTCTACACAACACTAGTTATTTCATGGTCTTGCACAGACTTTGGTTCCCTCAACAAGTCCCATAAAATTCAATTATTTCGACATGCCATATACATTTCAATTAGACATTACCAATCTATACTTCAATTAACCGGAACTTGCCTATCAAGAATAGCAACCGACACAATGGATAACAACCGGAACTTCGTCAATTAAGGGACTTGCCTATCAAGAATAGCAACCGAAACTTCCTCACACGGAAATTCTTCATTAGCCTCTATGGTCTCAACTGGCACGATGGAGGACGAATCTCTGACCACTTTCTTCAACATAGACACATGGAACACCGGGTGCACTAATGACATTTCAGGGGGCAACTCCAGCCGATAGGCCACCTGTCCTATCCTTTGAGAAATTTGATACGGCCCGACATTCCTAGGGCTCAATTTCCATTTCTTCCCAAACTGCATGACTCCCTTCATGGGAGACACCTTCAAGAACAACCAATCATCGACTTGGAACTCCAAATCTCTACGACGAACATCTGCATAGGATTTTTGACGACTATGAGCAGTTTTCATCCTCTCCTGAATGATTCTAACTTTTTCCATTGCTTTATGCACAACATCTGGTCCTAACAATTCCGCATCACTAACTTCGAACCATCCTATAAGAGACCTACACCTCCTCCCGTACAATGCCTCAAATTGGGCCATCTGAATGCTAGCTTGAAAACGGTTATTGTAAGAAAATTCTATAAGCGGCAAGTGATCATCCTAATTACATTTGAAATCCAAAACACAATCCCGTAACATATCCTCAAACGTCTAAATAGTCCGCTTTGCTTGACCGTCCATCTGTGGGTGGAAAGTTGTGCTGAGATTTACCTGAGTACCCAAACCTTGCTGAAATTTTCTCCAAAAGTTAGCTGTGAACTGGGCCCCTCGATCCGAGATAATAGAAACTGGAGTGCCATGGAGTCTGACTATCTCCCTGATATATAACTGAGCATATTGTTCTGCAGTATCGGTAGACTTGACTGGCAAGAAACGCGCCGACTTTGTGAGTCGATCCACTATCACCCAAATTGAGTCGAACTTGCACTGAGTGCAGGGTAACCCTACCACAAAATCCATATTGATCATCTCCCATTTCCACATAGGTATTTCCATAAGCTGCGTCAACCCACCGGGCCTCTGATGCTCGAACTTCACTTGCTAACAATTTGAACACTTAGCCACAAAGTTTGCCACACCCCTCTTCAAACCATTCCAACAATAAATTTCCTTGAGGTCGTCATACATTTTTGTAGATCCTAGATGTACGGAATACCTGGAATTATGAGCCTCTGCCACTTCCCTCTCCCGGAGATCATCCACATTTGGATTACATAACCTCTCTTGACATCGTAGGACAGCGTCATCATTACTGAGTGAAAATGGTAAAATCTTGTGATTCAAAATTTCTCCCTCAATTGAGCCAAAGGCGGACCCTGAATTGCTTTTTCTTGACTTCTGCTATAAGCGAAGACTCCGCACCATTACGAACCTCCAATAATACCTAGCAAGACCCAAGAAACTGTGAATCTCTGTCGGGGTCGTTGGCCTAGGCCAATCTTTTGGGGATCAACCCGAATCCCCTCCCTTGAAACAAGATGGCCCAAAAAGGCTACTGATTCTAGCCAAAACTCACATTTTGAAAACGTTGCATATAATTGGTGCTGATGAAGACTTTGCAGAACTGCCCTGAGATGATTAGCATGATCCTCCTGACTTCGCGAATAAACAAGAATGTCGTCAACGAAGACAATCACAACGGAGTCGAGAAACGATTTGAAAACCTGATTCATAAGATCCATAAGAGCTGCTGGGGCGTTGGTTAGCCCAAAAGACATTACCAAAAATTCGAAGTGCCCATAATGAGTCCTGAAGGCGGTCTTAGGAATATCCTGCTCCCTTATCTTTTAGAAGAACTTAGCACCTTGCAATTGATCAAATAAATCATCTATCCGAGGCAATGGGTATTTATTCTTAATGCTGATCTTGTTGAGCTACCGATAATCAATGCACATCTGAAACGATCCATCCTTCTTTCTGAAAAAAGAACCGGTGCGCCTCAACGAGAAACACTTGGTTGAATTAAACTCTTTTCTAATAGATCGTTCAATTCTTCCTTCAACTCCCTTAATTCCGCTGGCGCCATCCTGTACGGTCGAATATATATTGGTTGCGTATCTGGAAATACATCAATCCCAAAACCAATCTCTCTATCTGGCGGAATCCCAGGTAGCACATCCGGAAACACTTGAAGAAACTCATTCACAACGGGCACAGACTCGAGAGCAGGCATCTTAGAGGTGGTGTCAGCAACCCGGACCAAATGATATATGCACCCCTTCCTTATCATCCTGGAGGCCTTAAGATAGGAAATAAACCTACCCTTCGGCACAACCTCGATCCCCTTCCACTCAACTACTGGTTCATTAGGAAATTCGAGCCTCATTATTCTGGTTTGGCAGTCGAGTTTAGCAAAGCACGAATAAAGCCAATCCATCCCCATGATTGTATTGGTAAAAAAAAGAGTTTTACACGTAAGCAATTTCTTGAAAACATAGCTTGTTATGTTGACCAAGGAAAACGTAAAAAATGGAATTAGTTCTGTAAAGAGTACGGGGCAAAGAGGCCCGGTCAATAAACCCGTGAGGTCATCAACTACGGGAAACATAATGACAAAGAAGCGATACGCTGACAATGAACCCAGATGAAATCACAGCCAGATTCGAGAATCAACAGTCAATGCCTTATACGTTATGAAACTCCTATACAACATTTATAGTTATCCTTTGTAACGCTTCATTAATGTAATAATTAGCCATTTAATGAGCAATCATGACAGGAACCAAACATTATACTAGGAAACCCCGTGTTGACAATTAAATTAGCCAGTAACGCTTCGAATACAATCTACTTTATTTTTCTGCATTCTACAATATTGACTATTACTCGATTTTTCTTTATTTATCGTCTTAATTTCTTGATTATTAGTAATCCGTGTTCATCCTAAAATAGCTTTGGGCAAGGAATCTACTTCTTTGGTTAAACAAATTGGTTCATTTACCAAGAATCTGATAATCATAGTCTATTTTTCAATCGATATCCTTTAAACTATGTCGAACAACAACAACGACGACAACAATCTCAACAACGATGTCCATAACAATGACAGCAACAACCGGCAGGAGAATGGAACCACAGTTCCAACTCCTCGAGGAACCCCACGTGGTTCAAGGAAGGCATCTACAGAAAGAACCGCCAATCATCATAACAATAATGAGCAAATGATAGAGTAGGATCGGATAAAGAAAATGATTGTTGAATATGTGGGGCAAGCTTTGCAAGAATTTGCAAGAGGATTACCACCATCACCACCAACACCAACACGGCCTCCAAATAATACAATCATAGCAGAATCCTCAATCTGGGTTAATAAACTCGGCCATGGGTGACACTCCGAATGAATCTCTTGAAACGAGACCAGGTATGACTAATAACTCTGAGTTACAAAATTTATTGCTAACTATGCAGAATCAGATGAAAGAACAGAATGATCGCATCGAGCAAATTCCTGGTGTTCCACCGATTATCAAAGGTATCGATGTTGATAGATATTCTCAACAACCCTAGAAGCCAAGTGCAACACCATTTCCTATAACCAAGAAGTTCAAAATGCCTGACGTTCCTAAATACGATGGAACTGTTGACCCACGTGATCATGTGACTGCTTTTACTACTGGAGTAAAAGTCAATGACTTAACAAAATAAGAGATTGAATCAGTCATTGTCATGAAATTTGGTGAAACACTCACAAAAGGAACCTTAACATTGTACTCTCTCCTCCCTGAAAATTTTATTTATTCTTTTGCTCAGCTTTCAGATTCCTTTATAAAAGCACTCTGGTGCACAAAAAGTTGAGAAAAGAATGGAAGACATATTCAAGATAAAATAAGGAGACACGGAATTACTCCCTGAATTTCTAGATAAGTTTCAACGCGAAAGAAAGCAATTACAAAGGGTGCCCGATAATTAGGCAGCCATGGCATTTACAAGCAATTTAAATGCTAAAAGCTCACAAGCCCCGAGGCGACTCAAGGAAAGCCTAAGATAATTCCCAGCCACGACGTGGAACGATGTGTACAATAGGTATATTACTAAACTCAGAATAGAAGAATATATCATTGCTCGTTCAAAAGATAAAAAGTATTCCAAATCCAGATGACCAGAACCAGAAAAAAGGTTAGGTAAAAACAGGTACGGTCCTTACTTGGGACCTTTGGGACGTGACACACGTCCCAGGTTTGAAAATATAATACCGTCGGGAAGAGATATAGGTTCATCCTCATCTAAATCTAGGAGAGATCGAGATGAATGGTCTAGAGGTAATACCCGAATTGGGGACCATAGCTTTAATGTAAGCAGTTCTGAACTTGTCTCAATACTAAGAAGTATGGGAAACAAAGTTAAATGGCCCAAAGAAATGCGGTCTAATCCAAACAGGAGAAGCCCAAATCAGTGGTGTGAATTCCATAATGATCATGGGCAAAAAACTGCAGATTGTAGGTTCTTACAAGGTGAAATAGAACACTTATTAAAACAGGGATATTTAACATAGTTGTTTAGTGATAAGCGTAAACAAGAATACATGAAGAACAAGCAGGAGCCCTCAAAGCCTCCTTCTCCAAAACAAACTGTCAACGTGATACATGGGGGAGAAGAAGTAAATGGCATATTTTGTCAGTTAGCATCAAAGATCAAAAGTACCCATGGAAAGCGGGTTCGAGAAGAAGCAAATGGAGATCAAATAACCTTTGATGATGTAGACTTTGGTGGACTGATGTTTCCTCATAATGATGCACTGGCAAAAGCTTTACTTATTCATGACACTAACGTTAAAAGAGTATTGATTGATCCAGACAGTTCAGTCAATATTATTTTGATATAAGTCATGGAAGAAATGCTATTGGAAAATCAAATGATCCAAAGGCACGAGCCATATCCGGGTTCGTAATTCTATAGTGATAAACAAAGGAGAGACTGAACTTAATACTAACACTGAAGGAGTGGTCCAAATCACAAAATTTCAAGTCATTAATACAGAGATAACTTACAATGTCATGTTGGGAAGGCCATGGATTAATGATATGAAAGTGATCCCATCAACCTTACATCAGGTAATAAAATTTCCATGCGACCAACAAGCTTACAGAAATATAAACTCAATAGCACTTCACAACAAAAAAGATATGGGAGGTGTTGATGTTTTCCAAACGGAGGTCAATGGCCAAACAGGTATGGAAAAAATCTCGATCAAATCATGTACAAAGGAAAAGAATATTCAAACAGGTACGGGAGAAGACACCAGCAAAACAAATCCTATTATCATCAAAAATATGCTGGATGACACAAACATAGATTCTGGACCAGAATTCATAAGTGAACCAGAAGAAAATGAGCATGTTAAAACAACCGCGGAAGAACTCGAGGTTGTTCTGTTGTCTGAAGAAAAGCCCGAGAAAAAGTTGTATGTTGGCACGAGATTTCTAGAGAGGTTAACCCCCGAGCAAAAAGGTATGTTAATCGATTATTTAAAATCTAACGCGGATTGTTTTGCATGGACCCATTCAGATATGACAGGTATCTCATCAGCAGTGATAACCCATAAACTGAATGAAGATCCATCATTCGTACCTGTTAAACAAAAGAAAAGAAAGCAAGGAACGTTCAAGAATCAAGTGATCGACGATGAAGTCAAAAAACTTTTGAACATAGGTTCCATACGAGAGGTAAAGTATCCTAACTAGTTAGCTAACATAGTGGTGGTACCTAAAAAGAACGGGAAATGGAGGGTGTGTGTAGATTATACTGATTTAAATAAAGCATGCCGCAAATATTCAACACATATAGATCAGATGATCGATGCTACTGAAGGTCACAAACTATTAAGTGTTTTAGACGCATACTCTTGTTATAACCAGATTAAAATGGATCCCTCAGATGAGGAAAAAACCTCCTTCATTACTAAGAGGGGGACTTACTGTTATAAAGTCATGCCTTTTGGCTTAAAGAATGTAGGAGCCACTTACCAAAGGTTAGTCACTCAAATGTTCCAAAAACATTTAGGAAAGACAATGGAAGTGTATATTAACGATATGCTTGTAAAATCAGCACAAGCGGAAGATCATCTCCTGCATCTCTCTATTACTTTTGATATTTTACGCAGGTATAATATGAAGCTCAACCCGGAAAAATGTGCTTACGGAGTGCAATCAGGTAAGTTTCTGGGATTCCTTGTATCTAATAGAGGAATAGAGGTAAATCCAACTCAAATAAAAGCTATAGAGGAAATACCTGACATTTTAGCAAATAATATAGAAGTTCAAAGACTGACAGGGAGAATAACAACTTTAGGAAGATTCATTCCAAGGTCTTCCGAAAAAAACTTTAAATTCTTTTCATTTCTTAAAAAGTAGAATCGGTTCCAATGGACTGAAGAATGTCAACAGGCACCCAGAGATTTGAAGATTTATTTATCAAAGCCACCACTGCTCTCAAAGCCAAAAGAAGGGGATAGATTATACATCTACCTAGCTGTTTCAGAAATTGTTGTAAGTGTTGTACTGGTAAGAGAAGAAAGAGGTAAGCAATCACCTATCTATTACGTGGGTAAAACCTTGTTAGATGTTAAAACTAGATACCCACATATAGAAAAAATAGCCTTGGCTTTAATAATGGCATCAAGAAAACTACGCCCTTATTTTCAATGTCATCCAATCACTGTCGTGACTTCCGATCCCTTAAGAAACATTTTGCATAAACAAGAATTGTCAAGTAGATTAGCCAAATGGGCCATTGAGTGAAGTGAACCCGATATAACGTATCAGCCTAGAACAGATACAAGCTGATTTGGTACCTGATTTTAGCAACAATATTAATCCTGAAGTAGAAAAATAGATACAACTCTTCAATGGTGTCAATCCAGGTCAGTGGACCCTGTTTACAGATGGCTCTTCTAATATAAAAGGGGCTGGATTAGGCATCGTACTAATATCACCCACGGGTGAAAAGATATGGCAGGCTATTATTGTTATCCGTTAACTAACAATGAAGCAGAGTACGAGGCTATTATTGTAGGCTTAGAACTGGCACGGAAGCTGTCCATCGAACAAATCGTAATCAACAGTGATTCCCAATTGGTGGTAAACCAAATGTAGGGGACTTACATTGCCCGAGAAACTCGAATGCAGCAATATCTAGAAAAGGCACGAGAAGTTGTAAAATAGTTCAAAATGTGGAAGATGATACAAATACCAAGAGAGGAAAATGCAGAAGCAGACGCATTAGCAAACCTCGCGGTAGTTACAGAAGAAACCAATAAGGACAACACCATTGTTGTCAACCTCTTCCATTAAACAATCGACCAAGACAGGAACGAGGTATCTTTCAATAATTTAACTTGGGATTGGAGAAATGAAATTCTCAATTTTTTGCAGAATGGTACCGTGCCTGAAGACAAAAAAGCAGCTCAAGAGCTTCGCCACAAAGCAGCACATTGTATCGCAAAATGTTTGAAGGACCCATATATAAATGCCTCGGACCTAATCAAACGGAGTTTGTGATTAAAGAAGTCCACGAAGTACATTGTGGAAATCATGCAAGAGCAATATCCTTGGTAAGAACCTTGATCAGAGCTGGGTACTATTGGCCTAAGATGGAAGAAGACGCAGAGAACTTCATCTCAAAATGCGACAGGTGTCAACGGTTCGCCAATAATATGCATAGACCAGCAGAACTATTTCATTCCATCATATCACCATGGCCCTTCATGAAATGAGGAATAGATATAGTAGGACCTCTTCCCCAGCTAAAGGACATGTACGATTCCTACTCGTACTTACTGACTATTTCACAAAATGGGTTGAAGCAGAAGCATTCAAACAAGTGCGGGAAAAGGAGGTCAAAATTTTCTTATGGCGAAATATATTATGCCGTTTCGGGATTCCAAAGGAGATCGTGTGTGATAATGGCCCACAATTTATAGGCACTCAAATCACAGAATTCTTTGAGAGTTGGCAAATTAAACAGATTGCGTCGACGCTATATCATCTTGTAGCTAATGGACAAGCTGATTCTACGAACAAAATCACCATCCACAACATAAAGAAGCGGTTAGATAAAGCCAAAGGCAATTGGCCCGACGAATTACCAGTAGTTTTATGGGTATACATAACTACATAAAAAACAGCTACGGGAGAGACCCCTTTCACACTTGTTTATGGATCGGGTGCATTAATACCCGTGGAAATCGGTGAACCAAGTTTAGGAGTTATAACAGCTACGGAAGCAAAAAATAATGCCGAACTCCAGACCAATCTGGACCTGCTCAAATCACGAAGGGAAACAACATTAATACGAATGTCAGCTCAAAAATAAATCATAGAGCGATATTACAACCCTAAAGCTCATCTGAGATATTTTATGATTGGGGATTTTGTACTTAAAAAGCTTTTCCAATCAACAAAAGAGGCAAGAGCTGGCAAGCTGAATCCAAATTGGGAAGGACCCTATAAAGTCCGAGGCATGGCTGGGAAAGGCGCATACGAGTTGGAAGTCATGGACGGAAGAATTCTACCAACGAGCTGGAACGCCATCCACCCGAAGAAGTACTACTTCTAAGGAAAATAAGTACCCCAGTCAGGTATCCCATATTCGATTTTATCTTTGAATATTTAAATTTTACTATCTTTTTTAGATGATAGGAAAAAATCTAACCCATCACCAGATGATGATATTAGACCTGCAAAGACGTAAGGAAATAACACAATTTCCGGTCTAGGGTTACACTTTCTGATGGACATTTTAAAGGGTTAAGCAGTCGTCATCTAAAAAAGTATATACCTACGAAATTAAAAAGAACTGAAGACTCCAACACAAGAATTACAAAGCCTAAACTCCAAAAAACCTTCGAACCATGTTCAGCTCAAAAGGAAAAGTATTAGATATGAGGAAGAAATGTACATATTTAAACTTATACAAAAATTATTGTGACCAAAACAGTTAGGGGTAAAAGATCATCATCACTGTACTCATGTGGAAAACTGTTATTGAAATAAAATAGTTACAGATGAAAGATCAAAATCCTTGTATTTATTCTTAAAACTGTTAACAAATAAAACAGTTATGAATTACGAATTATTTCCCTCGAATTTATTATAAAATTGTTGCAAATAAAAACAGTTGCGGGTAAAAACCCCAGTACTTATAAAAACTGTTACTAATGAAAAACAGTTATGTCCTTGTATTAACAAGAAAAAACTGTTAGCTATGAAAAACAGTTGTGAAATACAAGTGATTATAAAATCTGTTAAAATAAAACACTTGCAACATGAGTTTTAGATGATAATCATAACACATGTAAAATGTTGTGGAGGTTCAAACAAAAACATCTCACAAAAAAACATCCTTAAACATGTGACAAATTCCTATCACTCTATTGCATTTCAATGAAGTTGATACGTCTTCTTCATTAAGTATCAATCAAAAAGGGCCCTAACTCATTATTAAAGCCTATCATAAACAAAGGCTCAAATCTTATACGAACACTGCACCTACTATGAAAAGGTTCGAGTGATTTATGCATCTTCATGCAAAAAGTCAAGAGGTACAAACAAAAACCTCAGAAAAAAAAAACATGCAATAGACTTAAAGAGTAATCCCAAAACTCGAAACAAAAGTCTTCAAATTGTATTGATATCAAAAGAGCGGCTAAGTTAAAAGAAAGTACTAACTAGTACTTAGCCGCATAATAGTTACATTTTTTGCCCCTAAGTTGTTAGTTGGGGACTTTCGAAATTCAAACTTACCCCCGATGGAGCTCGGGGTAACCACACTATTCCAAGTTAAAAAAAAAGGGAAACCAAATCTTCAATCATGAGGAGGAGAGTTGACTTCTTCTGGAGGAACGACAGCAACTTGAGGCGAAGAGGCATGAGCAGCATGGGTTTCATCAGTAGATGGAGAAAGATCAAGACCTCGTTGGGTCTTCTCCATGGCCTATTTAGTTTTAGCAATTTCAGCATAAAGGTCGAAACCCTCTTGTCTCATCTCCATCAATATATCAAGGCGAAAATTCATGTACTCCCAGCTTACATCAACGGCAGCCGCCTCTTCGAGGTCATTATAATCTCTTGCCCACACTTGAAGCTCAGCCCTCAATCCATCTCTCTCGGCCTCAGCAGCTTTATAGCTGGCCCTCAAGGGTACAGCTGACTCCTCCAAAACATAGACTTTAGCTAAAGCTTCACGAAGTTCGTCTTGAGTCCGGGAAAGAGTCTGTAAAAGCTCATCATAGTATTCCTCCTTCTTCCCTAGCATATGCTTCAAGTTCCTGATCTCCTCCGAGGGTTGGGACAACTGTTTGGCAAACGAGGATTCAAGAATACTATTATCTTTATAAACTTGGCTAGAAGAAGCTTTCTCTACCACTAACTCCGTTGCTGTAATCCTCAACTGCTTCCTCAAGGTATTCATTTCCTCTTCTAGAACATCCATATCCATCCTTAAGCCATCACGTTGTGCCTTTAGATTGTCAAAATCAACTTGTAGCTCCCGTAGCTCTCTCAACTCATTCTCTGAATTTGAAACTCTTTTCATGAGTTCTAAGACAATTAGGTGCATCTACAAAAAATAATAAAACAGTTAAACAAGGTAAACTGTTTAGATAAGGAAAAGTGTATGTATGAAAGAATAAGCTACGATATACCTTCAAAGAATTGTGCACCACTTCATTGGCCCAAGTGAGATTTGTGTGGCTAGCAAGCTTGGCCTTTTCCTCAGGACCTATCAAAGGCTTAAGCCAGACTTAAGGCTCGCCCGTCTTTTTAAAAAGACTCCCTTCAGCTGGAACCTCGATCAAAACCCTTCGCATCTCCCTGCTGGAAGACCCTACTTCCTTAATGGAAGGCATGGAAGAAGGAACGGAGGGAGCAGCAACAGAAATAGACGGTCCAGGAATCGAAGGATCCACGGGTGCAGAAACAAGCACGGATGAATGAGGAATCGAGGAAACAGATACCACAGGCAGAGTAGCGGTATAAGCCACAATGGAAAGAGAAACAGGAATAGTAGAGACACGAGGAGCCGACGGAACTTCCACTCTCAAAGAGTCGGGAAACATAGCTGCTAGGGGATTATCATCGGGAGCAATATCAAAGCCTTCATGGAAAAGATGATCAACAGAATCGTAATTTGGGGACGGTGTATCATATCTAGAAGATGAGTGTCTAATTGCCAACACAGAAGGAAGAGACTGGGGGGTAGACTCATCGTCCAAAATTACTCGCCTCCTTCGCAACAGGTGCACCAAAGAACCCTCTCTTTCTTTTTCTTCTTCTCCAGAATGGGGATTACAACCTTTCCTCTTTGAGGAAGAGGAACTAGCAAGCATCCTGAGCATGGAACAAAGACATCTTCGGGATAGATGAAGCAGACACCCTACGGGCCGAAAACCCTATCAAGAAGGGAAAAGTTAAACGAGAATAAAAAGTAAACTCATGTAAGGTAGGAAGTAAGAAAAAGTACACTTCCCATGGGTCTTTACAAGCCAACCATACTTCGCAGAAAAGTATTTCCAAGACATTTCTTCAACAGGAGCGGCCGATAAACTTTTTCTTCCCAATCACGAATACCGAAGAGTCTCAACAATATTCATGATTGCTGAAAAGGAAAAATAGATACGGTGTTAATAACACAATCCGAGTCTAATAAAAGAAGAAAATAGATGCGAACAAAAAAATTACTCACGTGCACGGTTCTACTTCTCAGGCAAGGGAAGATTCTCTTCACCCACTAAACCAGCAGTGGGGACAGCAATGTAACGGAGGTACCAACCTCTGTCTTTATCATCACCAGAGGTTACTTACTCTGAGTTGCCAGAGTAAAAACCCCTTGACGAAACCAGACAGGAGAGTACAAATGAATTAGATGATTGAAACTGAAGGGGACTTAAGGTAAGGAAGCCAAAACTCTCAAACACGCGACTACTCACCACACCAACAGACCGACTTGTCCTAAATAGATATTGAAAAAATGATAGAACTCTATGATGACATGGTCAATGGGAGGCCTAGATCCAAATGTAAAAGGATAAGTATAAACAAAGGAATAACCAGCCATGTAAGACGTTATCCTTTGATTGCTGTTAGGAACGTAAACAGGAAAATCAGGCCCCCAAGAACACTCTGTACGAACAAGAGGAACATGACCTTCGGTTATAATGGTTGCATATATATCTACACTCTTTAAAGAAGTCGACTGATCAACGAGAACTTGGTTTTCCCTAGTAAAGACAAACTCGGCAGGAATAATCTCGTCAACCTTGGGTTCAGGAAGATTTTATTTACCTTTGGAAGCAGAATGAGAAGATCTATCCCTAGGAGAAAGTAGAGACCTAGCAGAAGGAAGAGAAACTATTGGGGAAGAAGAACCTCTAGCAGAAGCAGATCCCAAACTTCTTAACCTACCTCCTCTCCGGCTCCTAGCCGGAGCAGAACAATATGCTAAATTCTGTACATCTATGATCTTTTTGGGCTGGTTTGATGAAGACATACTTGCAGAGGCAAATGAAAATTCTCTATAAAGGAAGAAACAAGTTAGAAGATGTTTCGTGAAAGTAAAGAAAATAAGAAGGGTATTTATACATTGACACAACCGTCAAAGCATTGAAAAACAATGATGGAAAGTCATAATCAAAGGTGTCACTTCGGGACTGACGCAACCGCAAAAAGCCCTAAAAGGTGTTGGGTCATTGCAGAACAAATCACAAAATGACACGTGGAAGAAGCATTAAATGGAAGTGAAGAACAATGCATGAGTTCATAAAAGAATACAATGTTTCGGAGCAAGCGGCGGAAAAATATTCCCGCCATAAATGCAAATCCACTTACCAAATATTAATCGACAAAAATATGGTAAGTGGGGGTACTATCTGCATTGGTAAAAAAAGTGTTTGACATGTAAGCAAGTTCTTGACAACTTAGCTTGCTACATGGACCAAAACGCAACAGATGGACTTAATTCTGTAAAGAAGTACAGGGCAAAGAGGCACAGTCAATAAACCTGCGAGGTCATCAACCACGGGAAACATAATGACAAAGAAGAGATACGGTCACAATGAACCCAGACGAAATCACAGCCAGATTCAAGAATCAACAGTCAATGACTTATACGTTATGAAACTCCTATAAAACAGTTACAATTATCCTTTGTAACGCTTCATTAATGTAACAATTAGCCATTAAATGAGCAATCATGACAGGAACCAAACGTTATACTAGGAAACCCCTATATAAGGGAAAGAAATGTAACCCATAAGATCATCTGAATTCTTGAATACAATGTACTTTACTTTTCTGCATTCTACAATATTGACTATTACTCGATTTTTCTTTAATTATCGTCTTACTTTCTTGATTATTAGTAACCCGTGTTCATCCTAAAATAGCTTTGGTCAAGGAATCTACTTCTTTGGTTAAACAATAATCACATCAAAATCTAGCATCCCTAGATCAAAAAGATCAGTCGTGGTATCCCGACCACATACCGAGACGACACAATTCCTATTGGCTCGCCCGGCTGTAATAGAATCACCAACCGGAGTCGACACAGAGAACTTCTCATGAAGCTGTTCAGGTTCTATCCCAAAACCTGAAGCAATAAATGGAGTAAACTTTGATAATGAAGATCTGGGATCAATAAGGACATAAACATCATGGGTTTGACCAGTCAGAATACCTTTGACAACATCTAGAGAAACCTCGGCGCTCTGGCAACCATTCAAAGCATAAAGCTGGCTGGATACCCCTTGACCCCGAGATCTACCACTAGCTGCTCCGCACCCTTCTGGTGCTGGATGGCGTGATGGTGACGTAGCGGTTGATGAACTGGAGGGCTGAGTAGTACTCCTACATCTGCCCTGACTGGACCAATGGAACTCTCGCTGAATATGGTCCCTCACTCCGCATGTATAGCATACCGGAATATCCAAGTAGCAAGGTTAAGTATGAAATCTCCCACACTTGGGGCATGGGACCCTCCGCTACGGCTGGGACCTCCCACTTGAACGATCTAACTAAGAGAACCTCCTTCTATCTGAACCGAGTCCAAAATGACCTCCCTACTGATAAATGTGCCCTGTCAGGTGCACTGGCTGAGGACTGAGCATATGATGGAGATGGCCCTGAAGACCCTCTCCCCGGGGCTGACTTCCCACCTGCAACTGAGCTCCCAGGGTTGCGTGCTGACCGGGCCCTAATACTACTTTCTCTCTCCATCCTTATCTTCATCTTCCGACCCTCTGTGGCCTGGGAGAATCCCACCCTCTTCCCATAATTCATATACGAAGGCAAGGCAGCTGTAGCAGCTTCATTAACAACCAAAGGACCAAGGCCCTGAACAAACCGTCAAACTCTGTCCTCCATCATCGGCATCATGTGGGTGGCATATTTCGACAGGCGCACGAACTCTTTATGGTACTCCCACACACTCATGTTGCCCTGCTTAAGGACCTCAAACTTCACAACACGGGCTTCCATTGTCTCGACTGACAAGAAGTGATCCATGAAAGTATCAACAAACTCAACCCACCTTGCCGGGCTACATTGGAACTCTCCCGAATCTTGAACCATGAATACGCAGCTCCCTTTAGACGATAGTAAGCTAACTCAACTCCCTATGTCACACTAGCCCTCATAACCCGGAGAGTCCTGTACATCTCATCAATATACTCCTGAGGTTCTGCCTCTGGATTGGTGCCTGTGAACTCTGGGGGGGCTAACCGCAGAGACTGGTTGAATGTGGAAACAAAAGAATCCCCTTGCTCGCTAGAAGACGCAGGGGCCGTACTAGATATATTGGCCAGGAAGGCCACTAACTGGGTCAACATCTAAATAGCTCCTCTGAGGTCCCCATCGGAATAACGGGACCGGAAGCTGGGATTGAGAAAGGATCAGGAACATTAGCGGGAGGGATTTCAGCACCCTCCACTAGTGTAGGAGTAGGAACAGTCTAGCCTGGAGTAGAGGAGTTAGGCAGATTCAAGGTCGGGGAATCACTCTCACCCGCACCATCAGATAAGGGGTTTGCGGCCACACATGGGGTGGCATTGGCCTCTAGGCCGAGTCGAGCTTTCTTCTTAGGTTCCATTTTCTGAAAATTAGGACAATGCACGAGTTAGATGAAGACATTCTCAATTCCTACTTTATTGCACGATGCAGAGTAACAATGAAAGGGTATTTTTCTAAATGTCGATGCAGCCCCCTAATTATCAATGTGGTCGACAACACATCGATAAAAAGGGTTGTACTAGACACGGTTACGAGACATCCTAGGACTCTTTAAAAACTTTAGGCTCTGAGACCATGTTTGTCACGCCCCAAATCCGAGGGACGAGACCGGTGCTCAACTAGGTGAACCTGGTCAAGCCGACCTGGATTTCCTTTCCTACCTAATGCACTTCCCCCGTATTTAAAATGCAAGATATTCCATATGAAACAACGACTTACGATTTAAGCATGAACTTACAACTAAAGTTCATTTCTCTTTTATAATTTTAATAGTTGATACTCAAAAGAATGCAAATTACATACATAACTTTCCAACGCAGACCACGAGCCCGATAACGTACAGCTACTACCCAAAATACATATATACACCCACATCATGTCTACGGAACCTCTACGAGTACTATGAGCGTATACAATACTTGCCGGCAACAATTCCCCGTCTATAACTTACAAATACATAATATACTCAAAAGGAGATGGCATGAACTACACATGGCCCCGAGAGGAAGTGGGGCTCACCAGTACAGCTGAACAGGATGAGGAGAAGGCACCACTATCGGCGAGTTGAGCTACATGCTATGGACCCACCTACATCCATATAAAAGATGTAGCACCCCCGGCAAAAGGGATGTTAGTACTGTGGAATAGTACTAGTATGTATGAACAAACTTTATTCAAAGTAAAATCAAGTAATGCACAAATGGAAAGCAGTCAAAGAACCAACACATAGTACACAGTGATACAGAAACGAATAAAATTTAGAGTCTCACAAATTTCTTATTTCTACGCAATCACATTCCACCCTTATTCCTTTTCAACAATGTGGTCCGCATAGCCAAAATGCGTTCGCATTCCGGGCCGCATAGTTGTCCTCAATTTGGACAGGGGACTGTCCGGGTATGCGACCACTATGCGGTCCGCATATCTGTTATGCGATAGCATAGTGCATCGCATAACGCGCAGTTTCTGAAGAATTTAATCTTTCAAGTTCCGGGGTACTTTTTACTCAAAATAAGTCCGTTTTAAGAATTTCTACAGTTACAACAATACGAGGATCTATTCGGGAATTATTTTAGACGTGAAATTTTTTGGGTCTTTACATCCTCCCCTGCTTAAAATCATTTGTCCTCGAATGAGGATCCGGAAATCATTTAGTTTTGAAAATGTCAACCCCCAATTATTACCAACTCCTATATTTTCTGAAAATGAGTTTCCTTTGTAATTAGGCCTATCCACCTGTCAGAGAGCCCCCGCAATACATGTTCTTAACCAATTCTACACAACACTAGTTATTTCATGGTCTTGCACATACTTTGGTTCCCTCAACAAGTCCCATATAATTCAATTATTTCAACATGCCATATACACTTCAATTAGACGTTACATATCTATACTTCAATTAGCCATTACCAATCTACACTTAAATTAACCATTTAACGATCTCATGAATTTCACATAATTTTGTTCACCATAACGGTTTGCTCATTATTTAAACAGTCACAACATACACAAATATGGCACAACTTGAGATATTACACTAGTAAGGAAATGAGAGTGAAGTGTTCTTTGCACAAAAGTTTGACACAACATATAATTGCTTGGAGATGACAGTTCGCACGATCACTACTAGACTTGTTCAAACAATTGGGGATATTTTTCTTTCATTTCATTTTCCACTTCCCACGTGGCTTCTTCGACTCGTTGACTTCGCCACAACACTTTTACTGATGTAATTTCTTTGTTCCTCAATTTACAGACTTTCCTATGAAGACTAGCAACCGGAACTTCCTCATCCGACAATTCTTCATTAACCTCCATGGTCTCAACTAGCACGATGGAGGACGGATCTCTGACCACTTTCTTCAACATAGACACATGGAACACCAGGTGCACTAATGAGATTTCAGGGGGTAACTCCAGTCGATAGGCCACCTGTCCTATCCTTTGAGCAATCCGATATGGCCAGACATACCTAGGTCTCTATTTCCCTTTCTTCCAAACAGCATGACTCCCTTCATGGGAGACACCTTCAAGAATACCCAATCATCAACTTGGAACTCCAAATCTCTATGATGAACGTATGCATAGGATTTTTGACGACTTTGAGCAGTTTTAATACTCTCCTGAATGATTCTAAATTTTTCCATTGCTTGATGCACAACATCTGGTCCTAACAATTCCGCCACACTAACTTCGAACCATCCTATCGAAGGCCTACACCTTCTCCCATACAATGCCTCAAATGGGACCATCTGAATGCTAGCATGAAAACTGTTATATTAAGAAAATTCTATAAGTGACAAGTGATCATCCCAATTACCTTTGAAATCCAAAACACAAGCCCGTAACATATCCTCAAGCGTCTCAATAGTCCGCTCCACTTGACCGTCCATCTGTGGGTGGCAAGTTGTGCTGAGATTTACCTGAGTACCCAAACCTTGCTGAATGTTTCTCCAAAAGTTAGCTGTGAACTGGGCCCCTAAATCCGAGATAATAGAAATTAGAGAGCCATGGAGTCTTACGGAGCGTACTGTTCTGCAGTATCGGTGGACTTGAATGGCAAGAAATGCGCCGACATTGTGAGTCTATCCACTATCACCCAAATTAAGTCGAACTTGCGCTGAGTGCGGGGTAACCCTACCACAAAATTCATATTGATCATCTCCAATTTCCACAATGGTATTTCCATAAGCTGTGTCAACCCACCGGGCCTCTGATGCTCGGCCTTCACTTGCTGACAATTTGAACATTTAGCCACAAAGCCTGCCACACCCCTCTTCATACCATTCCACCAATAAATTTCCTTGAGATCGTGATACATTTTTGTAGATTCTGGGTGTATGAAATACCTAGAATTATGAGCCTCTGCCATTACCCTCTCCCGGAGATCATCCATATCTGGAACAGATAACCTCTCTTGACACCGTAGGACACCGTCATCATTGCCGAGTGAAAATGCTGAAATCTTGTGATTCAAAATTTCTTCCCTCAATCGAGCCAAAGTTGGATCCCTGTATTGCTTTTCCTTGACTTCTGCTACAAGTGAAGACTCCGCTCCATTACGCACCACGACATTCCCCTCATCTGAGGCCGAAAGACAGACCCCCAGACTGGCCAACAGATAAACTTCCTGAGCCAAAGGTCTCTAACCGGCTTCCAAGGGTGCTAAGCTACCCATGGATTTCCGACTAAGAGCGTCGGCTACCACATTCACCTTCCCTGGATGGTACAAGATATTCATATCATAATCTTTGAGAAATTCTAACCCCCTCCGCTGCCTTAAGTTCAACTCCTTCTGCTTGAACAAATACTGAAGACTCTTGTGGTCCGTGAACACGTCCACATGGACTCCATATCGATACTGCCGCTAGATTTTCAATACAAACACAACTATTGCAAGCTCGAAATCACGCATCAGATAATGCCTCTCGTGATTCTTGAGTTTCCTTGAAGCATACGCTATCACTTTACCACATTGCATTAACACACACCCCAAACTAACCCTCGAGGCATCATAATAAACCACAAACCCCTCTGAACCTTCTGTCAAGGTCAACACTAGTGCCGAATTCAATCTCGACTTCAATTCCTAAAAACTCTTTTTACATGCATCGGACCACTAGAACTGAACTACTTTCTGTGTCAGCTTAGTCAATGGGGAGGCGAGAGTAGAGAATCCCTCCACGAACCTCCGATACTACCCAGCTAGACCCAAGAAACTACGAATCTCTGTAAGGGTCGTTGGCCTAGGGCAGTCCTTTACTGCCGCTATCTTTTGGGGATCAACCCGAATCTCCTCCCTGGAAACAACATGGAAAAAAAAGGCTACTGATTCTAGCCAAAACTCGCATTTTGAAAACTTTTCATATAATTGGTGCTGATGAAGAGTTTGCAGAACTGCCCTGAGGTGATTAGCATAGTCCTCCCGACTTCACGAATAAATAAGAATGTCGTCAATGAAGACAATCACAAAGGAGTTGAGAAACGGTTTGAAAACCCGATTCATAAGATCCGTAAGAGCTGTTCGGGCGTTGGTTAGCCCAAAAGACATTACCAAAAATTCGAAGTGCCCATAATGAGTCATGAAGGCGGTCTTAGGAATATCATGCTCCCTGATTTTTAACTGGTGGTACCCAAACCGCAAATCAATATTTGAGAAGAACTTAGCACCTTGCAATTGATCAAATAAATCATCTATCTGAGGCAATGGGTATTTATTCTTAATGTTAACCTTGTTGAGTTGCCGATAATCAATGCACATCTGAAGCGTTCCATCCTTCTCTCTGACAAAAAGAACCGGTGCGCCTCAAGGAAACACACTTGGCCAAATGAAACTCTTTTCTAATAGATCTTTCAATTGTTCCTTCAACTCCCTTAATTCCCCTGGCGCCATCCTGTACGGTGGAATATATATTTGTTACTTATCTGGCAATACATCAATCCCAAAACCAATCTCTCTATCCGGCAGAATCCCAGGTAGCTCATCCGGGAAAACTTCAAGAAACTCATTCACAACTAGCACAAAGTCGGGAGCAGGCACCACAGAGGAGGTGTCCGCAACCCAGACCAAATGAAAGATGCACCCTTCCTTATCATACTGGAGGCATTAATATATGAAATAAACCTACCCTTCGGCACAACCTCGATCCCCTTCCACCCAATAACGGGTTCATTAGGAAATTCGAGCCTCATTATTCTTGTTCGGGAGTCGAGTTTAGCAAAGCACGAATAGAGACAATCCATCCCCATGATCACATCAAAATCTAGAATCCTTATCTTAATAAGATCAGCTGTGGTATCCCGATCACAAACCGAGACGACACAATTCCTATAGACTCGCGCGGCCATAATAGAATCACTAACTGGAGTCGACATAGAGAACGACTCATGAAGCTGTTCGGCTTCTACCCCAAAACTTGAAGCAATAAATGGAGTAAAGTATGATAATGAAGATCCGGGATCAATAAGGGCATAAACATCATGGGTTTGAACAGACAAAATACCTGTGACAATATCTGGAGATGCCTCGGGCTCTGGAGACCATTCAAAGTATAAAAACATGCTGGGTCCCCCTTGACCCCGACTCTACCCCTAGCTGCTCCGCGCCCTGCTGGTGCTGGATGGCATGCTGAGGATGTAGCGACTGATGAATTGGAGGGCTGAGTAGTACTCCTACATGTGCCCTGACTGGGCCCATGGAAATCTCGCTGAATATTGCCCCTCACTCCGCATCTATAGCATACCGAAATATCCAAGTAGCAAGGCTAAGTATGAAATCTCCTACACTTGGGGCATGGGACCCTCTGCTTCTGCTGGAACCTCCCACGTGAACGATCCAACTGAGGGAACCTCCTTCTATCATAACCGAGTCCGAAACGACCTCCCAGTTGATAACTCTACCTTGACGTTGGCGCTCTGGCCGAGGACTGAGCATATGACTGAGATAGCCCTAAAGAACCTATTCCCGGGGCTGACCTCCCATCTGCAATTGAGCTCCCAGGTTTGCCCACTTCCCGGGCCCTACTACTACTTTCTCTCTGCATCATTATCTTCATCTTCCGAGCCTCTGTGGCCTGGGAAAATCCCAGAATCTTCCCATAATTCATATATGAATGGAAATCAGGTGTAGCAGCTTCACTAATAACCAGTGGACCAATTCCCTGAACAAACCATCGAACTATGGCCTCTATCTTCGGCATCATGTGGGTGGCATATTTTGACAGGCGCACGAACTCCATATGGTACTCCCACACACTCATGTTGCCTTGCTTAAGGACCTCAAACACCGCGGAACGGGCTGCCATTGTCTCGGCAGGCAAGAAGTGATCTGTGAAAGCATCCACAAATTCAACCCACCTCGCCGGAGGGCTCTCCTCTCCACGAGAACTCCCTCACATCTCGAACCATGAATACACTGATCCCTTTAGACGATAGGAAGCTATCTCAACTCCCTCTATCTCAGTAGCCCTCATAACCCGTAGAGCCTGTACACCTCATCAATATAATTCTGAGAGTCGACCTCTGGATTTGTGCCTGTGAACTCTGGAGGGGCTAACCGCAGAAACTAGTTGACTCTAGAACCTGAAGAATCCCCTTGTTCGCTAGAAGACGCAAGGGCCGCACTAGATCTTTGGGCCTGGGAGGCCACAAACTGGGTCAACATCAGAATAGCTCCTCTGAGGTCCCCATCAGAAATACCGGGACCGGAAGCTGGGACTGAGGAAGGATAAAGAACATTAGCAGGAGGGATTTCAGCACCCTTCGCTGGTGCAGGAGTAGGAACAGTCTGGCCTGGTGTAGAGAAGTCAGGCAGATTCAAGGTCGGGGAATCACTCACACCTGCACCATCAGATAAGGGATTTGCAGCAACACTTGGGGTGACATTGGCCTCTAGGCCGAGTCGAGCTTTCTTCTTAGGTGCCATTTTCTGAAAATTAGGATAATGCACGAGTTAGATGAAGACACTCTCAATTCCTACTTTATCGCACAATGCAGAGTAAAAATGAAAGGGTATTTTCCTAAATGTCCATGCAGCCCCCTAATTATCAATGTGGTCGACAACACACCGATAAGAAGGGCTCTACTAGACACAGCTCTGAGACATCCTAGGATACTTTAAAAACCTTAGGCTATGATACCAAGTTTCTCATGCCCCAAATTCGAGGGACAAGACTAGCGCTCAACTAGGTGAACCCGGTCATGCGGACTTGGATTCCCTTTCCTAACTAATGCACTCCCCCCGTATTTACGATGAAAGATATTCCATATGAAACAACGACTTGGGATTTAAGCATGAATTTACAACATAACTTCATTTCTCTTTTATCACTTTAACAGTTGATACTGAAAAGCATACAAATTACATATATAACTTTCCAACACGGGCCACGTGCCTGAGAACGTACAGTTACTACCCAAAATACATACATACACCCACATCATGTCTACGGAGCCTCTACGAGTACTAGGAGCTTATACAATACTGGCCGGCAACAAGGCCCCGGCTATACCTTACAAATACATAATATACTCAAAATGAGATGGCACAAACTACACATGGCCTCGAGAGAAAGTGGGGCTCACCAGTACATGTGAATAGGATGAGGAGAAGGCACCACTATTGGCGAGCTGAGCTACCCACTATGGACCCACCTACATCCATATAAAAGATGTAACGCACCATGCAAAATGGACGTTAGTACTGTGGAATAGTACCAGTATGAACAAACTTTATTCAAAGTAAAATCAAGTAATGCACAAATGGAAAGTTGTCTAAGAACCAACACATAGTACATAGTGATACGGAAACGAATACAATTTAGAGTCTCACAAATTTCTTATTTCAACGCAATCACATTCCACCCTTATTCCTTCTCAACAATCCACCCTTATTACTTCATGTTGCGGCGTGCAACCCGATTCCACCAGACTATTACATTTCAACTTTATTCATTATGCTGCGGCGTGCAACCCGATCCCACAAAACAATTTATATTTCACCCTTGTTACCTCTCCTCCCTTATTAATTCGTGTCGCGGCATGCAACCCGATCCCACCGTACCATCTCAGTCACAACAACAATAACAACCCACAATTCAATCACGTATTCACAATAGCCTTTATCAATAATTAGTTCAACCACATTTAATAACAACCACAACCAAAATTTCAATCACAAGGATCTTCATTATCAAGAATATGAATTTAATACGACCAATAACCATGTGAAATCAAGGCAAAACAACCCTTGCTACACAGTGAAGCATATACGGTATTGCCAAAGTCATTTAGTTCAGTCAAATCAAATCACAACTCCTTTTTATCTCGCGTACACAACACTTAACACATAGGTACATTCACATATTTGGGTTCTTACAATTCTTTTATGCCAACATATTTAAATCAATTTACGTACCTTGGACATCTTAGAGTAATCATAAGGAACTCATCTTTCACCATTTCAATCAACATGATAATCAACTACGAGAATTAAAGAAAATAAAATCTTACACCTCAATATTTCATAACAATCAATACACATATACTAAGCAAGAATCTCATACTGAATGCTCAGACACCAACAAGGTGACTCTACGATGATTAAAGTTAGCCATACATACCTCCAGTCGAATTTCCCCCTTTTAATTCATATCATAATTCACCGGCCGTCTAGCACCATTAATCTTTTTCATAATGACATATTTCACTTAAAATTAGGAACCTTGAATTCAATCGGTCATTTCATCAAACACTATGTGACCCCTGGGATTACTAACCCCCTATTTGTAAATAATTACCCAAACTCGTTTCCCTTTATTAGATTATGGAGTTACATTCACATGCATGCAAGGTCTTATATTTAATTTCTTCAAAACAAATCCATGTGCTTTATACTTCAATAAAATCTGAGAAATTTAGGAAATTAGAGTGAAGACTTACCTCTTGAGGGAAGGAGATGACGGGTTACTTGATAAAATCTGGGCTTGTGTGATTTGAAAAATCAAGTGGGAGAGCGTGGAAACCTTTTTCTCTCAAGATCTTCCTGCTTCTCTCTCTATTTAGTTCAGAAATTTGTTAAAAATGAAGGGAAATGGTGTTTTATTAAACAGGGGTCGGGTTTAAAATTTAGAAAATTAGGAGCCCCGACACAGGAATGCGGTCGCATTCCTTTCGCAGAGTTGGCCTTTAACTAGGCCAAAAATGGAACCACACTGCCCAGGTATGCAACCATTATGCGGTCCGCATACCTGTTATGCGATCGCATATTGCGTCGCATAACCTCCCTCACAAAAATCATGGGGCAAGACTGCGACAACTATGCAGTCCACATAACAAAAATGTGATCGCATTCTGGGCCACATAGTTGTCCTCAATTTGGACAGGGGACTGTCTAGGTATGCGACCACTATGCGGTCCGCATACTTGTTATGCAATTGCATAATGCGTCTCATAACGCGCAGTTTCTAAAAAATTGAATCTTTCAAGTTCCGGGGTACTTTTTACTCAAAATAAGTCTGTTTTACGAATTTCTACAGTTACAACAACACGGGGATCTATTCGGGCATTATTTTAGACATGATTTTACGGGTCTTTAGATCCTCCCCCACTTAAAATCGTTTGTCCTCGAATGAGGATCGAGAAATCGTTTAGTTTTGAATACACAATATGCCAATACCCAATTATTACTAACTCTAATATTTTCTAAAAATTTTGCCAGAGTTTCCTTTGTAATTAGGCATATCCACTTGTCAGAGAGCCCCCAAAAAACATGTTCTTAACCAATTCTACAAAACACTAGTTATTTCATGGTCTTGCACATACTTTGGATCCATCAACAAGTCCCATATAATTCAACTAGATCAACATGCCATATACACTTCAATTAGACATTACCAATCCATACTTCAATTAACCATTACAAATCTACACTTCAATTAACCATCACCAATCTACATTTCAATTAACCATTTAACTATCACATGAATTTCACATAATTTTGTTCACCACAAAGGTTTGATCATTACTTAAACAGTCACAACATACAAAAATATGACACAACTTGAGATATTGCACTAGTAAGGAAATAAGGAGAGTGAAGTGTTCTTTGCACAAAAGTTCGACACAACATATAATTTCCTAGAGATAACAATTCGCACGATCACTACTAGACTTGTTCAAACAAATAGGGATATTTTTCTTTCATTTCATTTTCCGCTTCCTACGTGGCTTCCTCGACTTGTTGACTTCGCCACAACACATTAACTGATGCAATTTGTTTGTTCCTCAATTTACGGACTTGCCTATCAAGAATAGC
Organism: Nicotiana paniculata; assembly: GCA_005239505.1. Taxonomy (NCBI): domain Eukaryota; kingdom Viridiplantae; phylum Streptophyta; class Magnoliopsida; order Solanales; family Solanaceae; genus Nicotiana; species Nicotiana paniculata. The sequence goes on along the minus strand of ML360498.1, from coordinate 122,823 downwards.
AACCGGAACTTCCTCAAAAGGAAAATCTTCATTAACCTCTATGGTCTCAACTAGCACGATGGCGGAAGAATCTCCGTCCACTTTTTTCAACACAGACATATGGAACACCGGGTGCACTAATGACATTTCAGGGGGAAACTCCAACCGATAGGCCACCTGTCCTATCCTTTGGGAAATCCGCTACGACCCGACATGCCTAGGGCTCAATTTCCCTTTCTTCCCAAACTGCATGACTCCCTTCATGGGAGACACCTTCAAGAATACCCAATCATCGACTTGGAACTTCAAATATCTACGACGAACATCAGCATAGGATTTCTGATGACTCTGAGCAGTTTTCATCCTCTCTTGAATGATTCTAACTTTTTCCATTGCTTGATGTACAAGATATGGTCCTAAAAATTCGGCCTCATTAACTTCGAACCATCCTATCGGAGACCTACACCTCCTTCCGTACAATGCCTTAAATGGGCCATCTGAATGCTAGCATGAAAACTATTATTGTAAGAAAATTCTATCCCAATTACCTTTGAAATCAAAAACACAAGCCCGTAACATATCCTCAAGAAATCTGAATAGTCCGCTCCGCTTGACCGTCGATTTGTGGGTCGAAAGTTGTGCTGAGATTTACCTAAGTACCCAAACCTTGCTGAAATTTTCTCCAAAATTTAGTTCTGAACTGTTCCCCTTGATCCGATATAATGGAAACTAGAGTGCCATGGAGTCTGACTATCTCCCGGATATACAACTGAGCGTACTATTCTGCAGTATCAGTTGACTTGACTAGCAAGAAATGCGCCGACTTTATGAGTCGATCCACTATCACCCAAATTGAGTCGAACTTGCACTGACCGCGGGGTAACCCAACCACAAAATCTATATTGATCATCTCCCATTTCAACATTGGTCTTTCCATAAGTTGCGTCAACCCACCGGGCCTCTGATGCTCGGCCTTCACTTGCTGACAATTTGATTACTTAGCCACAAAGTCCGCCACACCCCTTTTCATACCATTCCACCAATAAATTTGATTGAGATCGTGATACATTTTCGCAGAGCCTGGGTGTACGGAATATTTGGAACTATGAGCCTCTGCCATTACTGTCTCCCGGAGATCATCCACATCTTGAACACATAACCTCTCTTGACACTGTAGGACACCGTCATCATTGCTGAGTTAAAATGCTGAAATTTTGTGATTCAAAATTGCTTACCTCAATTGAGCCAAAGTCGGATCCCTGAATTGTTTTCCTAGACTTCTTCTACAAGCGAAGACTCCACTATATTACGCACCACGACATTCCCCTCATCTGAGGCCGAAAGACAGACCCCCAGACTTGCCAACTGATAAACTTCCCGAGCCAAAGGCCTCTGACCGGCTTCCAACTGGGCCAAGCTACCCATGGATTTCCGACTAAGAGCGTCGGCTACCACATTCGCATTCCCTGGATAGTACAAGATATTCATATCATAATCCTTGAGCAATTCTAACCACCTCTGCAACCTTAAGTTCAACTCTTTCTGCTTGAACAAATATTGAAGACTCTTGTGGTCTGTGAATTTGTCCACATGGACTCCGTAGAAATAATGCCGCCAGATTTTCAATGCAAACACAACCGCTGCGAGCTCCAAATCATGCGTCGGATAATGCCTCTCGTGATTCTTGAGTTTCCTTGAAGCATACGCTATCACTTTACCACATTGCATTAACACACACATCAAACTAACCCTCGAGGCATCAAAATATACCACAAATCCCTCATAACCTTCTGGCAACGTCAACACTAGTGTCGAAGTCAATCTTGACTTCAATTCCTGAAAAATCTTTCCAAATGCATCGGACCACTGAAACTTAACTACTTTCTGCGTCTGCTTAGTCAATGGGGAGGAAAGAGTAGAGAATCCATCCACGACCCTCTGATAATACCCAGCTAGAACCAAGAAACTGCGAATCTCTGTCGGGATCATTGGCCGAGGCCACTCTTTTACTGCTGCAATCTTTTGGGGATCAACCCGAATCCCCTCCCTCGAAACAACATGGCCTAAAAAGGCTACTGATTCTAGCCAAAACTCTCATTTTGAAAACTTTACATATTATTGGTGTTGATGAAGAGTTTGCATAACTGCCCTGAGGTGATTAGCATGACCCTCCTGACTTCGCGAATAAACAAGAATGTCGTCAATGAAGACAATCACAAGGGAGTGGAGAAACGGTTTGAAAACCCGATTCATAAGATCCATAAAAGCTGTTGGGGCACTAGTTAGCCCAAAAGACATTACTAAAAATTCGAAGTGCCCATAACGAGTCCAGAAGGCGGTCTTAGGAATATCCCGCTCCTTGATTTTGAACTAGTGGTACCCAGACCGCAAATCAATCTTTGAGAAGAACTTAGCACCTTGCAATTGATCAAATAAATCATTTATCCGAGGCAATGGCTATTTATTCTTAATGGTGACCTTGTTGAGATGCCGATAATCAATGCACATCCGAAGTGATCCATCCTTCTTTCTGACAAAAACAAACCGGTGCGCCTCAAGGAGACACACTTGGTCGAATAAAACTCTTTTCTAATAGCTCTTTCAATTGTTCCTTCAACCCCCTCAATTTCGTTGGTGCCATCCTGTACAGTGGAATAGATATTGCATGTGTATTTGGCAATACATCAATCCCGAAATCAATTTCTCTATCTGGCGGAATCCCAGGTAGCTCATCCGGAAACACTTCAAGAAACTCATTCACAACTGCTACGGACTCGGGAGCATGCACCTCAGAGGTGGTGTCCACAACCTGGACCAAATGATAGATGTACCCCTTCCTTATCATCCTGGAGGCATTAAGATAGGAAATAAACCTACCCTTCGGCACCACCTCGATCCCCTTCCACTCAACAACTGGATCATTAGGAAATTCAAGCATCATTATTCTAGTTCGGCAGTCGAGTTTAACAAAGTACGAATAGAGCCAATCCATCCCCATGATCACATCAAAATATAGCATCCCTAGCTCAATAAGATCAGTCGTGGTATCCCGACCACATACCGAGATGACACAATTCCTATAGACTCGTGCGACTGTAATTGAATCACCAACCGGAGTCGACAAAGAGAACGGCTCATAAAGTTGTTCGGGTTCTATCCCAAAATTTGAAGCTATAAATAGATTAAAGTATGATAATGAAAATTCGGGGTCATTAAGGGCATAAACATCATGTGTTTAAAAGGTCAGAATACCTGTGACAACATCTAGAGAAGCCTCGGCGCTCTAGCGACCATTCAAAGCATAACACCGGCTGGGTCCCCCTAGACCCCTAGCTGCTCCACGCCCTACTCGTGCTAGAGGGCGTGCTGAGGATGTAGTGGCTGATAAACTGGAGGGATGAGTAGTACTACTACCTGTTCCCTGACTGGGCCCATGGCAATCTCGCTGAATATGGCCCCTTACTCCGTATCTATAGTATACCGGAATATCCAAGTAGCAAGTCTAAGTATGAAATCTCCCACACTTGGTGCATGGGACCCTCCGCTGCTACTGGAACCTCCCACCTGAACGATCCGACTGAGGCAACCTCCTCCTATCTGAATCGGGACCAAAACGGCTTCCCCGCTGATAATTGTGCCCTGACGGTAGCGCATTGGCTGAGGACTGAGCATATGACTAAGATGGGCTTGAAGACCCTCTCTTAGGGCTGACCTTACACCTGCAACTGAGCTCACACGGTTGCCCGTTGATCGGGCCCTACTACTACTTTCTCTCTTTATCCTTATCTTCGTCTTCTGAGCCTCTATGGCCTAGGAGAATCCCACGATCTTCCCGTAGTTCATATCCGAATGCAAGGGAGCTGTAGCAGCTTCATTAACAACCAAGGGACCAAGGCCCTGAACAAACCACTGAACTCTGGCCTCCATCGTCAGCATCATGTGGGTGGTATATTTTGACAGGTGCACAAACTCCATATGGTGCTCCCACATACTCATGTTTCCCTACTTAAGGACCTCAAACTCCGCGGCACGTGCTGCCATTGTCTCAGCAAGAAACAAGTGATCCATGAAAGCATCCACAAACTCAACCCACCTTGCCGGAGGGCTCCCCTCCCAACGAGAACTCTCCCACATCTCGAACAATGAATACGCTGCTCTCTTTAGACGATAGGAAGCTATCTCAACTCCCTATGTCTGAGTAGACCTCATAACCCGGAGACTCCTGTATATCTCATCAATATACTCCCGAGGGTCGGGCTTCGGATTGGTGCTTGTGAACTCTGGAGGGGCTAACCGCAGAAACTGATTGACCCTGGAACCTGAAGAATCCCCTTGCTCGCTAGAAGATGCAGGGGCCGCACTAGATCTTTGGGACTGGGAGGCCACTAACTAGGTCAAGATCAGAATAGCTCCTCTGAGGTCCCCATCAGAAATACCGGGACCGAAAGGTGGGATTGAGGAAGGATCAGGAACATTAGCGGGAGGAATATTAGCACCCTCCGCTAGCGCAGAAGTAAGAACAGTCTGGCCCGGAGTAGAGGAGTCAGGCAAATTCAAGGTCGGGGAGTCACTCTCTCCCCCACCATCATATAAGGGGTTTGCGGCCACATTTGGGGTGGCATTGGCCTCTTGGTCAAGTCGAGCTTTCTTCTTAGGTGCCATTTTCTGAAAATTAGGACAATGCACGAGTTAGATGAAGATATTCTCAATTCCTACTTTATCGCACGATGCAAAGTAACAATGAAAGGGTATTTTCCTAAATGTCCATGCAGCCCCCTAATTATCAATGTGGTCGACAACACACCGAGAAGAAGGGCTCTACTAGACATGGCTCTGAGACATCCTAGGACACTTTAAGAACCTTAGGCTCTGATACCAAGCTTGTCATGCCCCAAATCCGAGGGACGAGACTGGCGTTCAACCAAGTGAACCCGGTCAAGCGGACCTGGATTCCCTTTCCTACCCAATGCACTCCCATGTATTTACAATGAAAGATATTCCATTTGAAACAACGACTTTGGATTTAAGCATGAATTTACAACTTAAGTTCATTTCTCTTTTAGCACTTTAAGAGTTGATAATCAAAAGCATGAAATTACATACATAACTTTCCAACACGGACCACGAGCCTGAGAACGTACAGTTACTACCCAAAATACATATATACACCCATATCATGTCTATAGAGCCTCTATGAGTACTATGAGCTTATACAATACTTGCCGACAAGGCCCCGACTATACCTTACAAATACATAATATACTCATGGCCCCGAGAGGAAGTGGGGCTCACCAGTACAGCTGAACAGGACGAGGAGAAGGCACCACTATTGGCGAGCTGAGCTACCCGCTATGGACCCACCTATATCCATATAAAAGATGTATCGCCCCCAGCAAAATGGATGTTATTACTGTGGAATAGTACTAGTATGTATGAACAAACTTTATTCAAAGTAAAATCAAATAATGCACAAATGGAAAGCAGTGATACCGAAACGAATACAATTTACAGTCTCACAAATCTCTTATTTCAACGCAATCACATTCCGCCCTTTTTACCTTCTCAACAATCCACCCTTATTACTTCCTGTTATGGCGTGTAACCCAATCCAACCGGACAATTACATTACAACTTTATTCATTTTGTTGCGGCTTGCAACCCGATCCCAGCTGACAATTTACATTTCACTCTTTTTACCTCTCTACCCTTATTATCTCGTGTTGCTGCGTGCAACCCGATCCCACCGTACCATCACAATCACAACAACAGTAACAACCCACAATTCATTCACGTATTCGCAATAGCCTTTATCAATAATTAGTTCAACTACATTTAATAACAACCACAATCAACATTTCAATCACAAGGATCTTCATTATCAAGAATTTGAATTTAATACAACCAATAACCATGTGAAATCAAGGCACAACAACCTCTGCCACACAGTAAAGCATATACGGTATTGTCGAAGTCATTTCGTTCAGTTAAATCAAATCACAACCCTTAACACATAGGTACATTCACACATTTGGGTTCTTACCGTTCTTTTATGCCAACATATTTAAATCAATTTACGTACCTTGCACATCTTAGAGTAATCATAAGGAACTCATGTTTCACCATTTCAATCAACATGATAATCGACTAAGAGAATTGAAGAAAATGAATTCTTACACCTCAATACTTCATAACAATCAATACACATATACTAAGCAAGAATCTCATACTGAATGCTCGGACACCAACAAGGTGACTCTACGATCATTATAGTTAGACGTACATACCTCGAGTCGAATTTCCACCTTTTAATTCATATCATATTTCACCGTCCATCTAGCACCGTCAATATATTCCACAATGACATATTTCACTTAAAATTAGGAACCTTGAATTCAATTGGGCATTTCATCAAACACTATGTGACCCCTTGGATTGCTAACCCCCTATTTGTGAATAATTACCCAAACTCGTTTCTTTTTACTAGATTATGGAGTTACATTCACATGCATGCAAGGTCTTATATTTCATTTCTTCAAAACCAACCCATGTGCTTTATACTTTAAAAAACTATGAGAAATTGGGTAAATTAGAGTGAAGGCTTACCTCTTAAGGGAAGGAGATGACAGTTTACTTGACAAAATCCGGGCTTGAGTGATTTAAAAAATCAAATGGAAGAGTGTGGAAACCTTTTTCTCTCAAGAAATCCCTTCTCCTCTCTCTATTTTAGTTTTGAAATTCGTTAAAAAATGAGGGGAAAGTGTGTTATATTAAACAGGGGTCGGGTTTAAAATTCAGAAAATTAGGAGCCCCGACACAGGAATGCGGTCAGGAATGCGATTGCATTCCTGCTCTGCGGTCCGCATTCATGTCGCAGATTTGGCCTTCAACTGGGCCCAAAATGGAATCACACTGCCCCGGTATGCGACCATTATGCGGTTTGCATACCTGTTATGCAATCACATAATGTGTCGCATAACCTCCCTCACAAAAATCATGGGGCAAAAATTCGACAACTATGTTGTCCGCATAACCAAAATGTGATTGCATTGTGGGCCGCATAGTGGTCAACAATTTGGACAGGGGACTGTCCAGGTATGCGACCACTATGCGGTCCGCATACATGTTATGCAATCGCATAGTGTGTTACATAACGCGCAATTTTTGGAAAATTTAATCTTTCAAGTTCTGGGGTACTTTTTACTCAAAATAAGTCCGTTTTAAGAATTTCTACAGTTACAACAACACGGGGATATATTCGGGCATTATTTTAGACATGAAACTTTACGGGTCTTTACACATAACTAGCAGCTTTTAGCTTTTAATACAGCTAGTCGAGAGATTCAGCGTTGGCGGTGTATTGTTTCGGAGGTCTACGATCAAAGTTTGGTCGAGGTCTAGGAATGTTTTGGCGTGCAGGGCGTGACTGATAGTGGGATGGCTGAGAATCATAAGTGTGGTAAACAGGAGCAGGTTTGGAGTATCTGGGTGAAGTATGTTGATATGTAGGTGGTGGAGGTGATTGGTAGGTTGGTGGTGGACCTTGGTAAGAGGGCGATGGTGCTTGGTAATTTGGGGTTGGCTGATATGTGAGTGGAGGTGTTGGGTATGTTTGACATTTAAGTGGTGATTTGGCTCTTTGTGTAACCATCACGGCTCCCACATCCCTTTTCTTGGACACACCACCAGATTGTAAAGCCTTATTTGTAGCTTGCAAGGCTTCAAAATTAGTGACCATACCACTTTTAATACCTTCTTCGATCCTTTCGCCTAATTTGATAATGTCGGAGAACTTGTGGTTCTCAATCACCATCAATCGCTCATAGTATTGCGGGTCCTGAGCCTGGACAAAGAACTTGTTCATCTGTTCCTCATCTAAGGTGGGCCTGGCCTTAGAAGCTTCGGACCTCCAGCGAATAGCATACTCGCGAAATGTTTCTGTGGGATTCTTCTTAAAATAATGGATATAGAACACGTCTGCTGCGTTCTCTGTATTAAATCTAAACATGTCCATGAAGTCAAATGCCATGCTCACCCAATTCGACCACTTCTTGGGATCTTGATTGATGTACCAAGACAATGCATATCCTTTCAAGCTCCTTATGAACAACTTCATGCGGATTCTTTCATCTTTCCCCACTCCAACAAGCTTGTCACAGTAGGTCCTCAGACGGACCCTTGGGTTACCTGTACCATCAAACATTTGGAACTTAGGAGGTTTGTATCCCTTGGGCAGTTCGACATCGGGATGTATACAGAGATCCTCATAGTTCAGCCATTCGACTCCCTTACTTCCCTCAACAATTTGAACTCGGTTGGTCAGCTTTGTAAGCTCCTCGACCAAGTTCCTAAACAGTAGATCCTTTTCATCATACTCAGGTGTGTATGAGATAGGTTGAGTAGAATGTGGCACGGTCTCCACGTAGATAGGATTGTTGTGGTAACCTGGTGCATGGTTGTTGAAATGATCGTTTGTGGAGTTATGCGGTCCTGGGATAAGTAGTGGAGGATTATTAGGAGTACGACATGTATTACATTGTGTTGGAATGGTTTGGTTGTTTGGTGGAGTGGTTTGATGATAGTTGCGGGATGATTTTGCTACTTTTGGCTATTTTGAGGAGGTGTAGGATTCTGGGCGTTGGGGAGGTGGAGGTCTGGGACGGTGAGGGTGAATGACAGGTTTGCCAAATTTCGAATCTGATCAAGCTCCTCTTGGAACTTCAATAATTTCTATTCAAGCTATGACATATTGTCGTTTAGAACCCGAATACCCTGGCCATCAGCCGTCTCTACCCGTTCAACTGTGTTTTCCTTCCTGATGTTGCCTGAATCTTTCATTTTCTTTTTGCCTTTGTTCTTGCCTTTGGGAGGACTAAGAGGAGGAGAGGGTGGAGGGCCCCTTGATCTTGTGAGATAGAATGATGATGCCAGAGTGCACGAACCACCCTTTGGGGAGGGGAATAATAAAAGAAAGAAAACAAAAACAAAACAAAAGGTAACCAAGTCAGTGAGGATTATGAAAAAGTATTGCAGTATGTAAACACATAGTGCACAAATGTAAAGCGCGTCCTAATTTTGGAACCTCTTTGTGCCCGAGGTAGGCCTAGCGACAAATTAAATTGGATAACTTGAAATGCTAAAATTCTTCATTTCATTAATTTAAAAATAGACGAATCCCAAAACGACACTAAATAAGCAAGAAGTAGAATTTACTTATGGCCATTGGCCTTATTACATTAATATGCAAAAAAAAAAAAAAAATTCCTATATATTTGGTCCCAGAAGAACCTTCCCTAGACTAGGCATCCTTGATTCATTCGAAAAACTTTCCCAATTCGCGAAGTCCCAGCAGTAGGTATGCTCTTTCTAGATGTCCACCTTCGGTCTGTTCACCCTTTTGACAGTCTTCGACCCTTTTGATGAATTTGACCTCCAGTTCGACTATGCCTCGCTCCAAATATCCCAGCTTTCTATTGGTGCTGATGGCCATGTCTTTTCGTTCCTCGATTATCTTCTTGTTGGACTCATGTATTTCACGGTGCTCGGTCTAGCATTCACAGATCCTTTTGCGTAGTTGATTGTATTTGACCCATGCCTCGGCCATTTCATATATTATCATGTGGCCTCGGACGAACCCCGATTTTCCTAGACTATCCCAATTATCTTCCAACCAACCCGAATAGAAAGGGGTGCAACCAGCATGATATCTGCATGGCTCAATGGTGTCTTTTTCCATTATAATTTTGCACTGCCACATGTGTTGAGCGTGGCACTTCTGAGGACTATCATCATTCTGAAAGTCAACCCGGAAATGGAACATCTTGTCGACCATTGGTATGACTTGCTTCCTACCTTCTTGTCTGATAACCCGGAGAGGGACGTAAGGATATGTTCCTCTCAGAGCAATAAATATCAGGAATGGTGCATCTCTGGACCGCACGATGAACTATTCTGTAGGAAACCACTCGGTCATCCATTGGACTTGCTCCTCAGTCATATTGTCGAAAGTTACGACCCACTCTTTGTCATTCTCAGGCCGAGAAAACATGTCGGGAATGTAAGTCATTCGCTTTGGATGGTGGAAAGCGATGTGGTCATTTCACGCCCTTCGCTGAAACTCTTGTCGGTACTGGCCCTTTTAAAGATGTTCTAAGATCCAGAGTTGTAGTAATAAGTTGCATCCCTCGAAGTGTTTTGCTCCTCTTTGGCATTCCTCCAAGGCTAGGTATATGTATGAAATAATCATAGGAACAATGTTGAAGTTCTACCCACCAATTCCTCCATTAGTGTCTTGGTTACCATAGCCAAGCTAGTATGGATCCTTTCTTTCTTCATCGAAAACACGATTAGACCCAGGAAGCAAAACATGAAGACGAATACCTACGGTGGATGTGCCCCAAGGATGTGATGGAGAATTCATCATGGAAGGTACGATATGATTTTATATGGCCATACCTTTCATACAAGTAGTCAAAAGGGATGTACGATTCTTTCAGGCATCCCAATTGAGCATTCTTATTTAGACCCATCATTTTTAAGAAACCCTTGCATGTGCAGTTCTTAGGCATTAGAAAACCCGGAGTTTCCAAATATAGACCGGCTAATCCTCCTATTTCCTCTAGCAAAGGTTTCATTTCGATGTCCCCAAAGTGGAAGACGACCCTTTCACATTCCCAGAATGGGTGTAACGACCCTCCCGGTCGTTCCATGAGATTTGCCCTATTTCCCCTATGTCAGCTTTTTCATGTGTTGATTAACCTAATTATGATGTGTCAGGTAGGTTGGTTCGGGTTCTGAATGATCGTAGTGAGAATTGAGATACATAGTCTCTTATAGTGGGCTTATAATTGGAAAAGTCAAATAAGAGTTGACATCTTGGTTATTGACCTCGGAATGCAGGTTTTATGGCTCGGATAGCTTCGTTAGGTGATTTGGACTTAGGAGTGTGTTCAGAATATTTTTGTGATGTCCAGTGTAGAATTAGTATTGAATTGGCGAAAGTTAGTTTTTGGTGATTTTCGGTCGGCAGTGGAAAATAGGCTATCGACGTCATAAGGGGATTCCAACTGTAGGAACAGGTTCGTAATGTCAGTTTGGATATGTATGCAAAGTTTCAGGTCAATCGGAAGTGTTTTGGATAGTTTCGACATCGTTGGTGGAATTTATAATTTTGAAAGTTCATGGTCTTGAATTCGATGTGATTTTTGTATTTTTGTGTTGTGTTTGGTGTTTCGAGGGCTCGAATAAGTTTGAATGAGGTTACGAAATATGTTGGTAGGTTTGGTTGAGGTCCCGGGGGCGTCGGGTGCAATTCGGATGCTCAAACGAGCACTTTTGGACTTAGAGAAGTAGTAGATTTTCTGGTGTGTTGCACGGTCGAATTCCTTCTATGCGATCAAAGGGTGTCTTATGCAATAACATAGGCCAGTGTGTGGGGTACAAGAAATTGTTCTGTGTGATCGCCTTTGAGGAGATGCGATCGCGGAGTAGAGGGAGTTCAAGCAGAGCGATCGCGTAGGAGATGGTGCAATCGCACAGGGTCAGGCGCGTGGGCTGGCAAGTGGAGGCTTAGGCAGTGCGAACGGGGGCTGGGTTATGCGATCGCGTGGGTGAGTGTTCAATGCTATGTGATTGCGTGAGCCCTCACGCGAACGCAGTGTGTACTGGAAAAAACCTTGGGCAGTTTATATTAAATTAATTCGCGACCAATACTCACTTTTCCCCCATTTTGGAAGGGGGAGAAAGCTTTTGAGGCGATATTTAAGAGAGGAAACCATTATTCATCATTGAGTTAGGGATTTTTTATCCTAAAACTTGATTATATGTGATTAAGGACCAAATTAACAGTGTTTAATTAATGAAAATCAGTAGAAAAAGGTGAAGTTAGGGCTTGAGATTATGAGACCTTTTAGGAATAATTTGAGTAGTCAAACGAACTCCGATTTCTTAGATCTTTATATGAACGGGCTCATAAGATAATGAGGAACATTTTGGTATAAAGTTTATCGAGTTCCGAGACGCGGGTCCGGGGGTCAGGTTTTGACTAATTTCAAATTTTGTGCATAAAGTTGAGATTTTTCGGTTGGATTTCAATCCTTTAGCATATTTTGATGTTGTGAATATGAAATTGATAGATTTGGAGCACTAGGAAGTTGATTCGAGGGGAAAACGCGTTGCGGAGTAGCTTTTCGGGATAGCTTGAGGTAAGTAATGTCTTTAAATCCTGTCTTGAGGGTATCAAACCCCAGACTTTGCATCCTTTCACGGGTTTGGAAGTGCACGAAGTGAAAGTTTTGAAATATACTCCTCTTTAAGCAACTATTGAGCCGCGAAACCTCTTTTAAAGCCTATGTTTTATAGTATTGGTATGTCTTGTTATACATGGGCTATAAGCCATGTTTGGGGCCTAGTGCCGATCTGTTTAACCCCTTGGGGGATGTTTTCATGATATACCTCACTTTGAAACCATGGTTTTACACTCAGTCTTTCTTGTGAAATTGTTGACACTCCTATTTGATGATACTACTATTTCTTGAAACGAAACACTGTTTTGGGTCGAGAACCCTGTTTATTTATGGCCCGAGTGGCATATCTAGAGTGTCTGACTGGGTGAGGCCACGATCCTATATGGTTAGGATATTGATGATATGAGAGATGCCGAGTGCCTGAGTGATGATTGCCATGATTTGTCTTATTTATAGCGCTTCGGCTGTAGGAGCCCCTCCGGAGTTTTTACACCCCCAGTTAGCGCAGGAACCTACTGAGTGTGAGTGCCGAGTGACGAGTGATTGGGAGGTATGATGGATTGTGAGGTAATGAGTGACTGTTACTGAGTGATGGTGAGGTGCTGAGTGTTGATATGGTCCGAGGGGCGTAATTACATGATATTTTTACTGAGCTTGATTATGATTCATTTCAGTCTTTTATAATGAAATTTTTGGGAGTTTTACTGAGAACCAAATTTATAATATACTTGTTCAAAGGATCTTTTCTGGAAATAGATTTCACACTCATGTATTAAATATGTATTTCACTCAGACCCTGTGTTTTACTATTCGTGAACTCGTGTATTTGTGTTGTGTGTTTCTTATTCTACAGACTGTGATTTATTTTCATTACTACTTAGTTGGCGTACTAACCATTACTCCCTGCACTTCTGTGTGCAGATCAAGGTATCGGTTTTGAGCAGTACTTACTTGCATCTGTACGACATCAGCTCTTGGGACTTCGAGGTAGCTGTCCAGCGTCCGCAACATCTTCATTTCCCTTCCTTTATTAGCATTAGTTCTTTGTTTCGAGATATTGTTCTTATGACAGTAATAGTGTTAGTTCATTTGTAGATGCTCATGATCATTGACTCCAGTTCTGGGGGTTTTGTTTAGACTGTCGGATCTTGTTATGTTGCTTACGGACTTAGAGTAAATTTTTATACTATTATGCGGGTTATTAAAGATTTTGAGAAATTATATTAAACAAATGTGTAGATATGTGATGGTTGGCTAGCCTAGTTCCACGATAGGCGCCATTACGACCTGATAGGATTTAGGGTCGTGACAATAGGGTAGCATCCTCTCTCATCATATTGTTAGGTTGGATATCCATAAGCAATGGTAGATTACCCAAATATTTATTGACGAGGGTTTTGTCACTAAAATGCAAATCTTCCCACTAACTCAGCAATTTTGGGTGGATGTTGGTGACCATGTCGAATCTGGGGACTTCGTGGCTCATATTTTTGCAAGGAAAAAAAGGTTAGATCCTGACCCCCACCAGACTCGACTATTTAACATCAACGATTAGCATGTAAGAATTTGGTTCTCCAAATAAATGCACAAAACGTTATGATGTTTGTTTGGGTTTATGGAAACCAGGTAGACTTTGGACAAGGCCATCTTAAAGGCTATTGTGCGAATAACATGTTAGCTTGGCTAGGTTTTACCATGATGCATGCAAGAGTATAATAAAGTAAGGTTGCTATGGGGTTTTAGACTGGTACCCTTGAGCGAACAACTCAAAGGGGAAGGAACGTAACCGTTGACTGCACCGCCGATCGACTTCTTTTACCGCAAATAATCCTTTCCGAATTTAGGGGTGATAATACAGGAAGGGTGAAACCACTCATCAAGCGTTTCTATAAGATTTTGTTTGGCACGAGTGGAGTATGAATGTTGGATCATGAAAAATGCAATAAACAATAAACATGTAGTCACGTATTTGCACGTTATGGAAGAAGTAAATACAACAGTTTATAATTTAAAATGGTTACAAAAGAAGGAAACCAGAAAGATATGTCAGTTACTTTTGAAGAAAATTAAAGCCTTAAAGGAAATAAACAAGTAATTACACATCGGAAGAGGTACAAATGCACAAAGCAATTTGAAATGGTAAAAGCCTAAAAATCCCCAGCAGAGTCGCCATGCTGTCGCGCCCCCTTTTTCCAACTCCTTTCGGGGCTGGTTAAAAGGGTTTATGACAATTGTTGGGACAACTCATTCCTTTTGGGAAAGGGGTTTGCATATTTTGAAGAGTCGCCACCTAACAATATAAAGGTGCGTTAGGGAACCTATTAGTGTTCATTTACAACGACATTTGGTAACCAGAGACAGGGTAAGGGCTTGAAATTATCCTAAGCCAAAGGTGTTAGGCACCCCTCAGGATCCACAAGTGTGGTTCCCGGCCAAATAGCATTTCTGAATTTGTACAACTAGCAAGCAAACAAATATTGTCCAAAGAATAGGGGATTTTAGTCTAGGTACACATATGTTTCAAAATAGTTAATAAAGATATAGATCTTGAAAAGGATTATAGTCTAAGCATGTGTATAGGGTAAGAGTATCCTAGGTTTGTTTGTAATATGGATCACATCAATGCAATACCCGGTATGACATTCATCGAAGCAGGGCTACACGTGGTATTAGCGCACCCGTCATCATATCTATATCTACCCTTTCCCACCAGTGAAGGTAATTAGCGAGTGTTTGGTCACGACCTCTATTGCATGTTGTTACCCGCCCCTTCCTATTAGTCCTAGAGGAGTTTAGTACTTCTATCCTATGAAGAAGGCTCTAGGCAGACCCTCATGTTTTAAAGGTAAAATACTAAGGAGACATATAGAAAACAGATAGGACTGCAGATAGGGGGTAACACATAAAAAGGAAAGGCTCAAGTACCTCCAAAAATAATACACAGAATCAGCATGACTCAAACACAGTTAAGGTCTTGGTTTAAATTCCGATCCTAAAGCATGGTATCTAAGTTATAACAACGGAGAGACAAATTTATTGCATAACTCGGAGAGGAAGTCCTAATCAGTTTGCCTACTGATTTTAAGCATGCTGATAATTAGATAGTAATCACAGGAAGACTGTTCCAGTTTTTTATTTTAAGGGTTGATTACCTAAGGCTTGCCTAGGCATAGGATCATATGCAATCGTTATCAGGAGTGTTAACAGTATTTAGGCTTTTGCACCTTAGAGCATGCAGTTCTAAGTGTTGCAGAATATACAGGAGTTA
Source organism: Nicotiana paniculata (assembly GCA_005239505.1). Classification (NCBI taxonomy): domain Eukaryota; kingdom Viridiplantae; phylum Streptophyta; class Magnoliopsida; order Solanales; family Solanaceae; genus Nicotiana; species Nicotiana paniculata. Next base: position 107,334 of record ML360498.1, on the reverse strand, counting down.
TTACTAGTTGTTAGAGCGAGGTGGACTGTTTCACATTATTTTATGAATCAGTAATTAGACTAGAACATGATATCTAATGCAGAATGATGCAGAATACTAAAACAAGGTTTCTAAATGCACACAAAACCATAGCATTATGCGCAGTTTCAGAATAAGCAGAAGTGATAGTTTATTTTAATTTAGTTCATCCTAGAATAATATTTCTAAAGGCGTAGCATGGTTGTAGCATGACGAGACATGATTGCATGAATTACAATGTATGTTAACATATTTTATCCTAGAACATGATTTTTAAATAGGGCGGAATCGCATGGTGACAACTCATTTTTGTGTTATTATTTACCCTAGAGACAGGATCTCTAAGTGATAGTAGTAATGAGATTCTTAAACAGTATATATGAATCCTAGGGAACATGGAATGCTTTTGGTGTATTATTCCTAAACATGAATTCTATTGTGCACAGAAGAAACATAAACCTAAGAGCATGGTTTCTACCCTTGGCTATACTATTGCATATATATTAACCTCTCATTTTCACTATCCAACCCCATAGTAGTTTACAAATAAGTATTACAGAACATTGAGCATGAATTACATAACTGAAATAAAAACAAGAAGTTATCTATAGGAAGCCTGCAGTGTAGGCCCATATCTCCATGTCCTCAATGCCAAGTAGTGTTTCACAACCTTTCCCATAATTCGGGTGTGTCAAAGTTCCGTAAGAACATCAAGGGATCCCGGGCAGTTCTCACACCCAGATTTCTTAGCCATAGTAGAGTAAGTGCAGTGTGGAAATGCCAACCTTAGTGTGTCAGAGTTTAGAGGGAGCTCAAGGGTCCCAAAGCAGTGCTCACAAAAAGGGGGAAGAACTTAAGAGTCTAAGATTTTTGCAAAAAGGACTTTATACAATAACACAGTTTGAGAGAGAGTAAGGCAATCAAAATAAACACATCCACATCTTAGGTTCAGGACAGCACATTAAGACTAGTTCATCAACCACAAATAGGGTAATGAGGGATTGCGGACAAGTATAGAGCATATAGGGGTGAGTGAATAATAGGAAGAGATGCACGTAGGTACTAAATCGGGGAAATTCTAAAGGATTCAAGGGGTAAGCTATTGTAGGTATTTCAGAATCACAAAGAGTAAAGCAATCATAAATTGCAACTTACTTAGCACATAGAGTTTAGGACATGAATAAGAGAAGACTAAGTATTGCAACGTCATAATGAAGTATGCCAAAGGGGTATCATGAGTATGATGAGTTCTAAGGTATATGGGGGATATATAACATGGTCATAACATAAACATGTCAATTACAGGTTCCACAACAAAACCATAAGTAAAAGCAGACCAAAAATAGAATGAATTGCAATAGTAAAAGAAACATATTGTTTTTGGTGCTTAAACAGAAATTAGGACATACCAGTATAGAAGATAGTAAACACAAAAAGAAGAACCCAAATGGTATAGTGATCAACCTTGGATTACAGCCGGCTGACTTAGAATAGTAGTTAGTAACCAGAGAAAATAGCAGAATAGAGTTTTTATTGTGAGAAAGACTTTTTGAACAATGTGTTCGTGTGTCCTTGTGTTAATGAGAGAGACCATATATATCATTTGAAAATAGGTAGAATAATAAGGTATGGATCAAAGTCATGCAGTAATTATGGAACTAGGTATCAATTAGTATAAAATCAGCATAGATACTCCCTTAATTGAAGGAGTTAACTTCCAACGGTTATAGGCAGATAACAAATAAGGAAAGATACCATATGTGACTGGAATGTAACACATATGGAAATAATTTCAGCATAATACGAATATATAACATGCAATTGAGACTAGGTTCAGAATATTCCAATTAAAGAAATAACATAAGAATCCGTGTGACAGCATAGTCGACCAAAAATAAGGTAAGGAAATAACTTAAAGGTTGAAAATCAGTTAGAAAATCATCACAAGTGATTAGTGAGAGGTATCAATTACAGGAAATGAGGGATTCAAACAAGAGTAGTACTGATTAAGGGGAGATTACCACAAATACCAATGAATACACGGAACAAACACACAATAGGCAAGAAGAAGTAAAATCAGAGACCCCAATAAGCATAGTAAAGTAAAAATCACATAGAATCAGGGATTCAAACTAGAACATAGTACTGATTGACACAACATTATGAGCATAAGTGCAATAAAAAAATAATAGACAAAAACCAGGACCATAAGAAGACTAGTAAGGTGAAATCATATAAAAATTTAGGGATTCGTATAGAACACAGTACGAATCGACAGAGTAATCATGATATAGGCAAAGAAGTGAATATTCAGAAACCCTAATAGGTAAACATGGAATAAAACCACAAAAATCATGGAGTATTCACGAGAAACAGTAAACACAGTAGAACACATTATCAGAAACAACTCAGAACCCTGGGATTAGAACTAAGAAACTTAGGGTTTTCAACAGAATAAATTAGATAAAACGAAAAAGACTCAAATAAACGTTTAAACATAATGAAAATCATAGATTAATACTAAAGTCAGAGAGAAAGCCATTTTTGAAAAGGGGTTAGGAAACCCTGGTTTTGAAAACGAAGAGTCATTTTAGAGAAAATCGGAAAATCTTTGAGGAAAACAACAAAACAACTCAGAATATACCCAGATATGTCATAGATCTAAGAAATCATGAGCTAATTGTAAAGACCCGTAAAATTTCTTGTTTAAAATAATGCTCGAATAAGTCCCCAAGTTGTAATAACTGTAAAAATTATTAAAAACGGACCTTATTTGTGTAAAATTTCCTTAAATTTGAAAGAATAAAGTTTTCCAGAATGTGGGTGTTATGCGACGCACTATGCAATCGCATAACGTGTATGCGGACCGCATAATGGTCGCCTGCGTGGGCAGAATCATTGCCCAAATTTTGGACAACTATGCAATCCAAAATGCGATCGCATATTGGTTATGCGGACCACATAATTGTCGCATTTTTTGACCATTGATTTTGGTAAAGGAGGTTATGCGATCGCATAACGTGTATGCGGACCGCATAGTGGTAGCATACCGGCACAGTGTGTTTCAAATTTTGGCCATCTTGAGGGCCATTATGCGGTCGATTCTGTAAAGACCCGTAAAATTTAATTTCTTAAAATAATACCCGAACAAGTCCCCAAATTTTTATAACTGAATAAATTCTTAAAACGGAACTTGTTTATATAAAAATACCCCGGAAATTGAAAGAATAAAATTTTCCAGAAAATGGGTGTTATGCGACGCACTATGCAATCACATAACGTGTATGCGGACCGCATAGTGGTCGCATACATGGGCAGAATCACTGCCCAATTTGAGGACAGCTATGCGGTCCATTATGCGATCGCATTTCTGTTCTGCGGACCTCATAGTTGTCGCATTCTTGCCCTTTAATTTTTGTGAGCGAGGTTATCCGACGCTCTATGCGACCGCATAATGTTTATGCAAACCACATAGTGGTCACATACCTGGGAAGATTGTTTTCAATTTTGGCCCACATGGAGGGCCATTCTGCGGCTGGTTTTGCGGACCTCATGTTAGGAATGCGATCGCATTCCTGACCACATTTCCGATGTCGGGCTCCTATTTTTCTAATTTTTAAACCTGACCCCCGACTCATTAAAACACACCTACCCTTCATTTTTAACGTATTTATGAACAAAAATAAAGAGAAGAAGAGGAGAGCTCTTGAGAGAGAAAGGGGTTCTTCCATCAAATTGATTTTCAAACTTCCTCAAGCCTGATATTTCGAGTAATCTTATTCTTCCTCATTTGAACAGGTAGGAGTTCCCAACCATTTCTCCATATAATTTTATGACTTCAAACAAAAGAAGGATTAACATTAATTGGTTCTTGAAAATGCCAACAAATACCTTGTATGCATGTAAGTTAATCACCTCAATCTAGTAAAGGAAAGGGGGATAGTAACCTAAAATGGTCACATAGCATTTGATAAAATGCCTAAGTGAGTTTGAGTTATGTTAACGATGCCTAAATGCTAAGATAAATGTGTTTCATTGTGAATGAGATTGACGTTGCTTGACGGGTCGATTATTTGAGAGTAGAAACTTAGATGAATTCTGAGTTCGAGGTATGTATGGCTAACTTTAACCCTTGTAGAATCCCCCTTGTTGTGACGAGCATACGGTATGTGTACTTGTATTAAAATATGTGAATTGAATGTCTTAGTTGATTGCCACCCCACGGTGTTATATGAGATTGTAAACAGTGATTTGGCGTGCCTACCTTATTATCTGCAACGCTTGTAATTGTTTGAGGTTATTGTTATGAAACGATGTAAATAAGTTGAACTTGTGCTCCTTGAAAGAAAGATTCTTCTGATGTAATTGTTTGGGGTTGTTGTTATGGAATATGATTGCAAGGTGGGATCGGGTTGCGCGCCACAAGACGAAGTAATAAGGTGTGGGTTGTGGTGATAAAGGAGGCCGAGGTAATAAGGGTGGCCGAGGTAATAAGGGTGAAATGTGATCATTGTCACTATTGAAATGAAAATCGATGAAATTCTTGAATATGGTAGTGTTGGGAAGGAAAAAGGGGAAATTGTGAAACTTGTTAATATTGGTTATTTCTTTCCACGTGCAATGATTGTTGGTGCTATTACTGTCTCTTATCTGTGTAGTGTTTCATTGTACTTGGGATAAAGTTTGTTCATACATACTAGTACTATTCCACAGATCTAACGTCCATTTTGCCGGTGGCGCTACATTTTCTTATATGAATGTCGGTGGTTCTTTAGCAGAAAATTCAGCCCACCATCACTAGTGCCACCTCTCCTGTCTGAAAGTTGTTCTGGTGAGACCCGCTCGCTCTTGGGGCCACGTGTGGCTCGTGCCACCTTATTTTGAGTTTATCGTGTACTGTAAGGTATGGTCGGGGCCTTGTCGCTGGCAAGTATTGTATAACTCTTTTGTACTCGTAGAGGCTCCGTAGACAAAATGTGGGTGATGTACATATGTATTTTGGGTAGAAAGGGTACGGTTCGGAATCGGATTCCATGTTAGCATATTTTGTATGTATTTTGTAAGCATTTGCCATTAAAGGGTGGAAATGATAAAAGGTGTAAATGAATTCAATTATAAGTTTGTGCTTAAGTTTTAATTTGCTAATTCATGATTATAATGAACATTGTTATCACGGGGCGTTGCGTGGGGTAGGAAAGGCAATTCCAGATCCCTCGACTGGGGTCCGCCCAGTTGAGCGCCGGTCATGTCCCTCGACTACTTTGGGGCGTGACAAAATTGGTATCAAAGCCTATGGTTTTTAAAGAGTCCTAGGATGTCTCGGAGCCGTGTCTAGTAGAGCCCTTCTTATCGGTTTGTTGTGATACGCTCAAATTACACTTAAAAATAGTGTAGAGCGGTCGAAGTCAAATATAATAACCCAACAAGGTTGCGGTCGAATCCTATAGGGAATATTTGAGGCATTTTGGTGTGTGTTCGGGTCCATTTTTGAATCAAAGGACCTATAAAAATTCAAAATGAAGTTAGGTAGGCAGTTGAACATCGTTAATCATCTTAAAATAGTGCAAATAGGCCAATGAAACAAGTCGAACGGGCCGAGGAGGGCCACTTTGCACACATACTATTTTTTGGCAGAACTGGGCAGTTTCTGCACCTGCGGAACTTTGACCGCAGGTGCGGTTTCGCCCCTACGGACTATGTGTCACACCTGCGGAAAGGAGTTGCACCGCAGGACTCACAGGTGCAAGGTCGCACCTGCAGCAAAAGGGTCGCACATGCGGTCTTTCGTCCAAAGCTCAAGTGCCCCAAAATATTTGTGTCATTTTTGACTTGGGCTTAGTTTTTAGGTACTAATTTGTACTCAAGACTTCAAGATTAGTGTCCCAAACCTTGCTCTAACTTCATTAAAAATACAAGTAAGGTAATTTGCATTCAATTTTCACTGACAATTAGTCGGACTCTTTGAGGGCATATGAATTTCACTCCCTCCTCACACGAGTTAGGGGCTCACAATAACCCATCACTGAACCTAACACACAAATCCCTACTGTCAACAAAATCCTCACTCTAAATCTAATCTAGTTCACGGGGAAACAAAATGAAATAATGAATTTTACACGGCCATTGAAGGCCCGAACATACAAATACATAATAATGAAAACAAAAAAAGAGAGGAAGAAAGGAGTGAAGGGTAGAGATTACCTGGTTTCTGGTGATTTGCAGTGAGTAAGAGTTGAGAGGAAGTGAGGGATTTTTGCTATTTCTCCCGTTTGGGACGTGATTCGTATTTTATGCTCTTATCGGATTGGGTGCTTGATTCCTTAGTTGAGCTATTGATTTAGATGAGGAGTCTGAGCTAATGGCTCAGTTCACTACCTTAGTGGAGCTAACTACATGCCAAAATATACTGCAATCACCCAGACCTTTCTCATACTGAAAACCTCTATACAAAATTTCTTCAGTTGCTTACTCGTCCTAAGCAAGCCTAGCCGAACACCCGAAAGAAGTTATTTCTCCATCGAATGGGAATGGACGAAGAACGAGGAGGCATTCTTCATAAAGTTATGTTCTTTGAAGTTTAGGGTGAAGAAACTGCCCTGGGGGAATGGTATTTAGGAATTAAGCTGCTGACTTCCACACCTGCGTGCTTGCACCTGCGTGAATAAGGCCGCACATGCGATGGTGGCCGCACCTATGAGTCTTATGCCTCTTCTGCGAAGCCGCACGTGCGGAAAATTTACCACAGGTGCGGAATCCCTGGATTCAGCACAAAACAATCTATGGAAATTTTTATCGCATTTTTTATCGCAAATACCACTTTTCTATAGCATTTTTGACATGAGGTATCGCAGACCTGTGCAGAATGTTTGCCCAGCAATTTCTTTATTTTGTTGCATTGGTTTTGACTCCCCGATATCCCCGACCTGCTCAAATCAACTCCAAAAAATGCGAAACTTGGAAGATTGGTTAGAAAAAAGTATAACAAGCTATTCTAAAAAGGAAAATTTAAAAAATGACTAAAAATTTTGAACAACAATGCGTTACCTCCCACCAAGAGTCACATTTAATGTCCTGGCACGATGCAAATCAAATTTACCTTTTTTCTCGCCACTTGGAGGATATGAATTGGGCACCAAGCTTGGAATCAAGCTTGTGACTACGGGCAGTGGGGGGTCGTAAGTAGATGACCGAGCCAAGCCTTAATTTATTTATTTTGCACTTCTTGGATTTCATGTGAGGAATGTCATTTTGCTCTCTTGGTTCTTCAAATTGCAAGATGTATGGTATGAATTTCTCCTTCTCGCAATGCTCCATTGACTTGTGTAGTTAAACTTCCGTTTTACCACACAATTCCAATGTTGAAAAATGCTTGGACTGTGCCTACAAACCTCCAACTTGCAAATTTTTCCGAATTTTGACATCCTCATTTTCCCCCGGAATATAGTCAATTTCAACCAAATTTTCAATCACTCTGGTTGACTCTAATTCCATATTTTTGTTGGCATCACTAATACTCATGGAGTCAGTTAGTGGATGTCAAGGCTTGATTCCTCAAAGTAGAACTCGCCCTCATCCTCGGAATTGAAATCTTCTTGGCTTCCATCCACACTTTCAACTTGAGAGGCATGGTGAGCCTCCATTAATGCTTGCATTTGCTCCTCCAAAGTGCAGATGTGCTCATCATTTTTAGTCACTTTGTGCTTCAATTCCTCGAGTGCAAAGTTGTGATTTTCCTCATTTTCAAGAATGTCTTCCAACATGAGCATCGTCCTTTCATTTTGAGCATTTGAGAGTTCTTCTTGGCTTTGTTTAAGTGCCAAGGAAGAATTTCAACTTCTTGGCTCTCACTCACCTCCAAGGATTTTTGAATCCTTGAAGCTTCAATCATTGCATCAATTTGTGAGTGTAACTTTTCAAGTGCCAAATCATTTTGGAGACTAGTCTCCAAAATTTCTTCCAAGGCATTTTTCTCATGGTTTCCTTCTTCAGTAAACACTCCAACATGAGCTTGAACTCCCCATTTCTACCATGCTCAATTTCCTCCACTTCATTGCCCCTAAAATTTCCATCACAAAAAGTAAACTCATCATAGTGGGGGCTCGGGGAAGGGACGGACAACTATACACAATCATCCCGATGACCATTTTGGCAACCACACCTATCACATATACTCCACTCATATGTTTGAGATTGTGCGCATAATCCATCCCCGGGAGAATTTAAATGATATTTCCACGTGTGTGGTCCTCCACAATAAGGGAATGGGTCATCAAAATATGAACAACTACCATCCGACCAATTATCATTATATGATGACATTTTTTTGTTTATGAAAAATAAAGAAAATAAACAAGAAAATAATTACACAAATATTCACAAGTTTGGATCATAGCACTTAAGCTTACTTCTCAAACAACCTAAGTTACGCCAATTGTTCCCCGACAACGGCGCCAAATTTTGATACACTCAAATTACACTTAAAAACTATTGTAAAGCGGTCGAAGTCAAATATAATAACCCAACAAGGTTGGGGCCGAATCCCACAGGGAATAGGCGTGAAAAGGTTACTTTGATACTGTGATTCTTAACTTAAATCATATCCTATTCCGTTAATGTAACAAGAATATGGAAATTGATTGTGTAATAATTTAATAGTGATAGTAACAAAGATGATTAATTAGAGTTGTAGTTAATATGATTAACTAAACCAAGGTTGTGTCCGCTTCAATGAAGTGTAATTCTAATGGGTATTAATATGATATATTTCTAATGGAAGGTCCCTTAGATATGCAAATGTTTTCTAAATGACTATCCAATATTTTTTAATAGTGGGGTGATATTTCCTCTTTATGATTTTCCCAAATATAAAAGAGTTGCAATGAAGGATAATCATTTAATGCCAAATAAAACTCACTTATTCCTAAGTGATTCTATTAAATAAGGTTTAAAGCCTTGAGTCTTTAATATTTACTCCTACCAATTTTAGCTCACTTTTCCAAGCTAAGAAAGAATTAATGGCACTTGTTAATGTTTGCAATCACCAACAATAAATGAAGAATGAAGAATAAATAAATATCAACCAACCATTATATATATATATTCAATGTTAAATACCCAATAACATAACACTCATTTAGGGCCCACAACAATCTAAGCAATTTGACATTAAATGTTCCGCAATTCTCCGACACATCATGTTGTCGACCACATCTATAATTAGGGGGCTACATGGACATTTAGGAAATTACCCTTTCACTGTTATTCTATATCGTGCGGTGAAATGGAAAGTGAAAATATCCTTGTCTAACTCGTGCTTTGTTCTGAAATTTTAAGTAATGGCACCTAAGAAGAGAGCACGAGTCGGCCATGAGTCCAATGCCACCCCAAGTGTGGCCGTGAATTCTGTTCCAAATAGTGTGACTACCCGACCTTAAATCTACCTGGCCCTTCTATTCCGGATTAAAGCGTTCATGTTCTTGCTGCGGCAGAGGGTGCTGCGATCCCTCCCGCTGATATTACTGATCTTTCTATAGTTCCAGCTTCCGGACCCGGTACTTTTGATGGGGACCTCAGAGGAGCTATTCATATGTTGACTCAGTTGGTGGCTGCTCAGGCCCAAAGGTCTCATGCTACCCTGCAACCTCCAATGGGCAGGGAGATTCCGCCAGCTCCAAAGTCAACAAGTTTTTGCGGTTGGCCCCTCCAGAGTTCTCAGGTACTGATCTAAGCAATTTGATATTAAATGTGCCGCAATTCTCCGGCACATCATTTTGTCGACCACATCTATAATTAGGGGGCTACATGGACATTTAGGAAATTACCCTTTCACTGTTATTCTATATTGTACGGTAAAATGGAAAGTGAAAATATCCTTGTCTAACTCGTTCTTTGTTCCGAAATTTTAAGTAATGGCACCAAAGAAGAGAGCACGAGTCGGCCTTGAACCTAATGCCACCCCAAGTGTGGCCGTGAATTCTGTTCCAAATAGTGTGACTACCCGACCTTAAATCTACCTGGCCCTTCTATTCCGGATCAAAGCGTTCATGTTCCTGCTGCGGCAGAGGGTGCTGCGATCCCTCTCGCTGATATTACTGATCTTTCTATAGTTCCAGCTTCCGGACCCGGTACTTTTGATGGGGACCTCAGAGGAGCTATTCATATGTTGACTCAGTTGGTGGCCGCTCAGGCCCAAAGGTCTCATGCTACCCTGCAACCTCCAGCGGGCAGAGAGATTCCGCCAGCTCCAAAGTCAACAAGTTTTTGCGGTTGGCCCCTCCAAAGTTCTCAGGTACTGATCTAAGCAATTTGACATTAAATGTGCCGCAATTCTCCGGCACATCATGTTGTCGACCACATCAATAATTAGGGGGCTACATGGACATTTAGGAAATTACCCTTTCACTGTTATTCTATATCGTACGGTGAAATGGAAAGTGAAAATATCCTTGTCTAACTCGTTCTTTGTTCCAAAATTTTAAGTAATGGCACCAAAGAAGAGAGCACGAGTCGGCCTTGAGTCCAATGCCACCCCAAGTGTGGCCGTGAATTCTGTTCCAAATAGTGTGACTACCCGACCTTAAATCTACCTGGCCCTTCTATTCCGAATCCAAGCGTTAATGTTCCTGCTGCGGCAGAGGGTGCTGCGATCCCTCCCGCTGATATTACTGATATTTCTATAGTTCTAGCTTCCGGCCCCGGTACTTTTGATGGGGACCTCAAAGGAGCTATTCATATTTTGACTCAGTTGGTGGCCGCTCAGGCTTAAAGATCTCATGCTACCCTGCGACCTCCAACGGGCAGGGAGATTCCGCTAGCTCCAAAGTCAACAAGTTTTTGCGGTTGGCCCCTCCAGAATTCTCAGGTACTGATCTAGAGGCCGATCAACGGGATTTTTTTGATGAGATGTACAAGACTCTTCGAGTGATGAAGGGTTTAGAAACAGAGGGGGTTAAGTTAGCTTCATACAGGCTGAGGGGAGCAGTATATTCCTAGTTCCAGATGTTGGAGGATTACCGAGGGGAGGAATGTCCTCCGGCGAGATGGGACGAGTTCGTGGATGCTTTTATGGATCACATCTTCCCTGCCGAGACTGTGGCAGCCTGTGCTACGGATTTTGAGGTCCTCAAGCAGGGTAATATGGGTGCTTAAGAGTACCACATGGAGTTTGTGAGGTTGTCCAAGTATGATCCTCAGTTGGTGTCGACTATGGATGCTAGGGTTCGGCGATTTGTTCAGGGCCTTAGCCCCTTGGTGGTGAATAAAACTGCTACAGTGTCCTTGCACTCGGATATGAACTATGGTAAGATAGTGGGATTCGCCCAGGCTACAGAGGCTAGGAAGTTGAAGATAAGGGCAGAGAGGGAGAGTAGTAGAAGGGCCTCCACTCGGGGAGATCAGTTGCATAGGGGGAGACCAATTTAGGGGAGAGGGCCATCAGGGCAATCCCAGTCCTATGCACAGTCCTTAGCTAGTGCACCGCCATCAGTGCACCGTTACCAGCAGAGAAGTCGATAAGGACCAGGATCAGATAGTAGGAGACCCCATCACTAAGGTTGTCCAAGAGGGAGGTTTCAGCAGCAGGGGAGGGCTCTTTGCCTTAAGTGTGGGAGGTTCCATACCGAGTCTCGTTATCAGGATATCCCGGTATGCTACGGGTGTGCAGTGACAGGTCATATACAGCGGGATTGCCGTGCGCCTAATCAGGGCATGGGTAGGGGATTTGCTCAATCATCCGGTTCTTCAGTCGCCACATCTTCAGGGCGTCCTCTAGCTCTGGCGGGGCATGGTGTAGTTAGGGGTGCATCTCGTGGTAGAGGTGGACCCAACCGGTTCTATGCTTTGAGTGGTCGCCAGAGCGCGGAGGCTTCTCCAGATGTTGTTACAGGTATTCTGACTATTGAAGCACTTGATTGTTATGCTCTTATTGATCCAGGGTCCTCCTTGTCTTATGTTACCCCGTTTATTGCTTCAAGTTTTGGGATAAAACCCAAACATCTTCATGAGTCATTCTGTTTATCGACTCCGGTTGGTGATTCTACTACAATCGTGCGAGTCTATAGTAGTTGTGTTGTCACGGTATGTGGTCGCGTTACCATAGCCGATATTATTGAGCTTGGGATGGTTGATTTTGATGTTATTATGGTAATGGACTGTCTTTATTCGTGCTTTGCTAAACTCTGCTGCCGAACAAGAGTCATGAGGCTCGAGTTTCCTGACGAGCCGGTTATTGAGTTGAAGTGGAATCGTGCGGTGCCAAAGGGTAGGTATATTTCTTACCTTAAGGCCTCGAAGATGATTAAGAAGGGGTATGTCTTTCATTTGGTCCGGATTACGGATACCACTTTAGAAGTGTTTGCCCCCGAGTCCGTGCCAGTTGTGAATGAATTTCTTGAAGTATTTTTGGATGAGCTTCCAGGGATTTTTCCGGATAGGGAGATCGATTTCAGGATTGATGTTCTGCCAAATACGCAACCAACATGTATTCCACCATAAAGAATGGCACCAACAGAGTTGAGGAAGTTAAAGGAGCGGTTGAAGGATTTATTAGAAAAGGGGTTTATTCGGTCGAGTGTATCACCGGGGGGCGCTCCGATTTTATTTGTCAGGAAGAAGGATGGGTCGCTTCGGATGTGTATCGATTATCGGAAGCTCAACAAAGTCACTATCAAAAATAATTATCCATTTCCTCGAATAGATTATCTATTCTATCAATTTCAATGTGTGAGGTTCTTCTCCAAAAATGATTTACAGTCCGGGTATCACCAGTTGAAGATCAGAGAGCAGGATATTCCTAAGACCGCCTTCAGAACTCGTTATGGCCATTTTGAATTTTTGGTAATGTCCTTTGGGCTGACCAATGCTCCAACAACTTTCATGGATCTAATGAATCGGGTTTTCAAGCCATTTCTACACTCCTTCGTGATTGTTTTTATTAATGAAATCTTTGTCTACTCGCGGAGTCAGGAGCATCATGCTAATCACCTAAGGGAAGTTGTACATACTCTTCATCAGTACCAATTATACGCTAAATTTTTGAAATATGAATTTTGGTTGGAGTCGGTTGCATTTTTAGATCATGTTGTTTCTAGAGAAGGGATTCAGGTGGATCCCCAGAAGATCGCGGCGGTGAAAGCTTTGCATAGACCGTCGACCCCGACAAAGATTCGCAGCTTCTTGGGTCTGGCCAGGTATTATCGAAGGTTTGTAGAGGGGTTTTCTACCCTCGCATCCCATTGACTTAATTGACGCAGAAAGCAGTGAAGTTCCAGTGGTCCGATGCTTGTGAGAAGATCTTTTAGGGATTGAAAACAAGACCGACTTCGGCACTAATATTGACCTTGCCAGAAGGTACAAAGGGGTTTATAGTGTATTGTGATGCTTCAAGGGTCAGTTTGGGGTGCGTGTTGATGCAGCATAGGAACGTTATAGTGTATGCTTCAAGGCAACTCAAGAATCACGAGAAGAACTATCCGACGCATGATTTGGAGTTTGCAGCTGTTGTGTTTGCATTCAAAATATGGCGGCATTATCTCTATGGAGTCTATGTGGCCGTTTTCTCAGACCACAAGAGTCTCCATTATTTGTTCAAGCAGAAGGAGTTGAATTCGAGGTAGCGACGATGGTTGGAATAGCTTAAAGATTATGATATGAACATTTTGTACCATCCAGGGAAAGCAAATGTAGTGGCCGACGCTCTGAGCCAGAAGACTATGGGTAGTCCGCCTCATTTGGAGGTAGACCAGAGGCCTTTGGCTCGGGAGGATTATCAATTGGCCAGTCTGGGGGTCTGTCTCTCGACCGCAGACGACAAAAATGTCATAGTGCATAATGGAGCGAAATCGTCTCTTGTAGCGAAAGTCAAGGAAAACCAGCTTGTTGATCCAACATTGGCGAAGTTGAAGGAGGCAGTACTGAATGGCAAGATTTCAGCATTTTCAATCGGCAGCGATGATGGTGTATTGCAATGTCAGGGTAGGCTATGTGTCCCGGATATGGAATGTCTTCGGGAGAGGGTAATGGTAGAGGCCCATAATTCCAGGTATTCCGTGCATCCAGGTTCTACGAAAATGTATCATGATCTCCAGGAGATTTATTGGTGGAGCGGTATGAAGAGGGATGTGGCAGACCTTGTATCCAAATGTTCGAATTTTCAACAGGTAAAGGCCGAGTATCAGAGGCCCGGTGGGTTAACTAGTCTTATGGAAATACCAATGTGGAAATGGGAAATGATTAATATGGATTTTGTGGTAGGGTTACCTCGCACTCAGTGCAAGTTCGACTCAATTTGGGTGATAGTGGATCGACTCACGAAATCAGCTCACTTATTGCCAGTCATGTCCACCGACACAGCAGATCAGTATGCTGGGTTGTACATCAAGAAAATAGTCAGACTTCATGGCACTCCAGTTTCTATTACTTCGGATCTAGGGGCTCATTCACAGCTAACTTTTCGAAAAAATTTCAGCAAGGTTTGGGTACTAAGGTGAATCTTAGCATGGCTTTCCACCCGTAGACTGATGGTCAGGCAGAACGGACTATTCAGGCGCTTTAAGACATGTTGCGGGCTTGTGTGTTGGACTTCAAGGGTAATTGGGATGATCATTTGCCGCTTATCGAATTTTCTTACAATAACATCTTTCATGCTAGTATCCACATGGCCCCATTTGAGGCATTGTATGGAAGAAGGTGTAGATCTCCGATTGGATGGTTCGCGGTTGGTGAAGCAGAATTTTTAGGACCAGATCTTGTGCACCAAGCTATGGAAAAAGTTAGGGTCATTCAGGAAAGGATGAAAACTGCTCAGAGTCATCAGAAGTCCTACGCCGACGTTCGTCGAAGAGAATTGGAACCCCAAGTAGATGATTGGGTGTTCTTAAAGGTGTCTCCCATGAAAGGAGTGATGCGGTTTGGGAAGAAAGGGAAATTGAGCCCAAGGTACATCGGGCCATATATGATTGCTCAAAGGATAGAACAAGTAGCTTATAGGTTTGAATTTCCCCATGAGTTTTCATTAATGCACCCGGTGTTCCATGTGTCTATGTTGAAGAAAGTGGTTGGAGATCCATCCTCCATCGTGCCAGTTGAGACCATTGAGGTGAATGAAGAACTATCGTACGACGAGGTCCCGGTTGCTATACTTGATAGGCAAGTCTGTAAATTGAGGAACAAGGAGATTGCTTCAGTCAAGGTGTTGTGCAGAAGTCAATAAGTCGAAGAATCCATGTGGGAAGCGGAAAAGGAAATGGAAGAAAAATACCCTCACTTGCTTGAATAAATATTGTAGTGAAATCGTGTGAATTGTCATTTCCAAGTAATTGCAAGAAATGCTCAATGTTTTGTAAATGAACTCTATCTTGATTCCCCTCCTTACCTTATTGTTGTAACTTCCCAATGTGTGCTGAAATTTTATATGTTGTCACTGCTTGGGTAATATGCAACCCTTTTTGAAGTAAATGAAATATTTTGTGGAACTCATGTGTTAAGCAAGTGATTTATAGTAGTGTAGATCGATAATGATTAATTGAAATGAATATGACATATTGAGGTGATGGGGTTGTAGGGGACTCATTGAAATGACAAAGTTGTGTGCAAAAGTTTGAACCATGTACAAATTTGTGGTGTGAGAAGAAAGGACTATGGGAAGATGTTGGAGTAATTGAATATATATACAAATTGTTGAGGTAACAAAATTGCGTGTAAGTTATTGAATGGCTAGAACTGGTTAATGATGCTTGGAAATGTATTTCGGGGGCTCTTTGACAGGTAGATAAGTCTAAATACAAAGGGAACTCTGGCGAAATTTTATGAAAATGTTGGAGTTAGTTAATATCTTGGAGGCTACATATCATGTTCTCGAAACCAAACGATCTCCAAAATCCTCATTCGAGGACGAATGATTTTAGGGGGGGGAAGATGTAAAGACCCGTAAATTTATTGTTTAAAATAATACCCGAACTAGTCCCCAAATTGTTGTAACTGTAGAAATTCTTAAAACTAACCTTATTTGTGTAAAAATACCCCAGAATTTGAAAGAATAAAATTTTCCAGAAATTAGGTGATACGCGACGCACTATGCGATCGCATAACGTGTATGCGGACCGCATAGTGGTCGCATACATGGACAGAATCACTGCACAATTTGAGGACAAATTTGCGGTCCATTATGTGATCGCATTTCGGTTAAGCGCACCGCATAATTATCGCATTCTTGCCATTTGATTTTTGTGAGGGAGGTTATGCGACGCACTATGCGATCATATAATGTGTATGCAGACCGCATAGTGGTCGCATACCTGGGCAGATTGTTTTCAACTTTGGCTCACCTGGAGGGACATTCTTTGGCTGGTTCTGCGGACCGCATGTGAGGAATGTGATCGCATTCGTGACCGCATTTCCGGTGTCGAGCTCCTATTTTTCTAATTTTTAAACCTGACCTCCAACTCATTAAAACACCCATCCCCTTCATTTTTAACTGACTTCTGAACAAAAATAGAGAGAAGAAGAGGAGAATTCTTCCATAAAATTGATTTTAAAAGATCCTTAGGCCTGGTATTTCGAGTAATCTTTTACTTCCTCATTTAAGCAGGTAGGAGTTCCCAACCCTTTCTCCATTAATTTTCTAACTTCAAACAAAAGAAGGATTAACATGAATTGGTTCTTGAAAATACCAACTAATACCTTTGCATGCATGTAAGTTAATCACCTCAATCTAGTAAAGGAAAGGGGGGATAGTAACCTAAAGGGGTCACATAGCGTTCGATAAAATTCCTAAGCGAGTTTGGGTTATGGTACTGATGCCTAAATGCTAAGATAAATGTGTTGCCTTGTGAATTACTTGACGTTGCTTGACGAGTCAATGCTTTGAGAGTAGAAACTTAGAAGAATTCCTAGTTCGAGGTATGTATGGCTAACCTTAACCCTTGTAGAATCCCCCTTGTTGTGGCGAGCATACGGTATGTGTACTCGTATAAAAATATGCTAATTGACTGTCTTAGATGATCTCCACCCCACAGTGTTATATGAGATTGTGAAAAGTGATTTGGCGTGTCTACCTTACTATGTGCAATGCTTCTAATTGTTTGAGGTTATTGATATGAAACGATGTAGATAAGTTGAATTTGTGCTTCTTGAAAGAAAGATTCTTGTGATGTAATTGTTTGGGGTTGTTGTTATGGAATATGATTGTCCGGTGGGATCGTCTTGCGCGTCGCAAGATGAAGTAATAAGGTGTGGGTCGTGGTGATTATGGTGGCCGAGGTAATAAGGGTGGTCGAGGTAATAAGGGTGGAATGTGATCATTATAACTATTGAAATGAAAATCGATTAAATTCTTGAATACGGTGGTGTTGGAAAGGAAAAAAGGGAAATTGTGAAACTTATTGATATTGGTTATTTCTTTCCACATGCAATGATTGTTTGTTCTATTACTATCTCTTATATGTGTAGTGTTTGATTGTACTTGGGATAAAAAAATTTCATACATAGTAGTACTATTCCACATTACTAACGTCCCTTTTGCCGGGGGCGCTACATTTTCATATATGAATGTTGGTGGTTCTTCAGAAGGAAATTCAGCCCACCATCACTAGTTCCACCTCTCCTATCTGACTGCTTTTCTGGTGAGCTCACTCCCTCTCGAGGCCACGTGTGGCTCGTGCCACCTTATTTTGAGTTTATCGTGTAGTGTAAGGTATGGCCGGAGCCTTGTCGACGGCAGGTATTGTATAACTCTTTTGTACTCATAGAGGCTCCGTAGACAAAATATGGATGATGTACATATGTATTTTGGGTAGAAATGGTACGGTTCGGAATTGGATTCCATGTTAGCATATTTTGTAAGCACTTGGCATTAAAGGGTGAAAACGATAAAAGGTGGAAATGAATTCAATTATAAGTTTGTGGTTAAGTTTTAATTTGCTAATTCACAGGTATAATTGAAATTGTTATCATGGGGCGTTGTGTGGGGTAGGAAACGCAATTCAAGCTCCGCTCTACTGGGGTCCACCCGATTGAGCGTCGGACGTGTCCCTCGACTACTTTGGGGCGTGACAGATTCTGTGGGCTCCTATTTTTCTGAATTTTTAAACCCGACCCTCGATTCATTAAAAACACTCTCCCATTCATTTTAACTGATTTCTAAACAAAATAGAGAGAAGGGAAGGAGAGTTCTTGAGATAGAAAGTGTTTTCCCATCAATTTGACCTTTCAAAAGTCCCTCAGGCTTGATAATTCGAGCAATCTTCTTCCTCTTCATTCTAGCAGGTAAGAGTTCCCCAACCCTTTTTCCATTAACTTTCTGGTTTCAAGCAAAGGGAGTATTATCATCGAGTGATTGTTGAAAACACCTACATAACACCTTTCATGCATATTTATTAATGGTATTAATCTAGTAAAAAAAAGTGGGTTAGGGTAAAAATGTCACAAATAATGGGTAGTAATCTAATAAGGTCACCTAGCATTCGATAAAATGGTTAAGAGGGTTCGAATCGTATGCATGATTTCCAATTCTCAGTTGAATATGTTTAATTATGAACTAGATTGACGGTAGTAGTCTCCGGTGTCTTGTGAGTAAAAGATAACAAGGAATTTAGACACCAAGTATGTATGCTAACTTTAACCCTTGTAGAATCCCCTTCTTGTGACGAGCATACACTATGTGTACCCTATATGAAGCTATCTGAATTGATTGTCTTAGTGATTGCCACACTATTGTGTTATATGAGATTGTGAAAGGTGATTGACGTGCCCACTTTATTATGTGAAATGCTTGTAAATGCTTGAGGGTTTTGACATAAAAGTATATGTTAGCGAATGAAAGAATGTTAATGTGCCAAAATGTGGGAATGTATTACTGCTTAATGGGGATCATTGTGTCTTGAACCCAAATAAATGAATTGTTGATATGAATTGTGTTCCTTGAAATGAGATTCTTGTGATGTAATTGTTTGGGATTGTTGTTATGAAATATGATCGCCAGGTGGGATTAGGTTGCGTGTCGCAACACGAAGTAATAAGGATGATGGATTGTGGTGATAAGGGTGGTCGAGGTAATAAGGGTGGCCGAGGTAATAAAGATGGAATGTGATCACTATCACTATTGAAATGAAAATCTATGAAATTCTTGAATATGGCGGTGTTGGAAAGGAAAAAGGGGAAATTGTGAAACTTTTGAATTTGGTTTTTTCTTTCTACGTGCAATGCTTGTTCGTTCTATTACTGTCTCTTATCTGTGTATTGCTTGATTGTACTTGGTATGATGTTTGTTCTTACATACTAGTACTATTTCATAGTACTAATGTCCGTTTTATTTTCTTATATGAATGTAGGTAGTTCTACAACAGGTAATTCAATCCACCATCAATAGTGCCTCCTCTCCACTTCGTCAGCTGAAGTGGTGAGCCCCACTTCCTCTCGGGACCATGTGTGGTTTATGCCACCTTCTTTGGGTCTATTATGTATTGTAAGGTATAGCTGGGGACTTGTCACCGACAAGTATTGTTAAACACATTTTACTCATAGAGGCTCCGTAGAAAGAAAATATGGGTAATGTACATATGTATTTTGGGTAGCTATCGTACGGTTCAGAATCCGTGTTCCACGTTAGTATATTTTGTATGTATTTTGCAAGAACTCGGTGCTATATGTTGGAAATGAGTTCAAATCATAAGTTTATGCTTAAGCCTTAATTACCATTTCATATGTATAATGAATATTGTTATCACGGGGTGATGTGTGGGATAGGAAAGGCAAATTACAGGTTCGCTCGACTGGGGTCCTCCCGGTTGAGCGTCGGTCGTGTCCCACAAGTTTGGGGCGTGTCAAACTTTGTATCAGAGCCTAAGGTTTTTAAAGTGTCCTAGGATGTCTCGGAGTCGTGTCTAGTAGAACCTTCTTATCGGTGTGTTGTCGACCACATCTATAATTAGGGGGCTACAAGGACATTTAGGAAGATACCCTTTCATTGTTATTTTGTACCATGCGGTGAAGTGGAAAGTGAAAAGATCCTTGTCTAACTCGTGCACTGTTCTGAAATTTTCAGTAATGGCAACAAAGAAGAGGGCTCCACTCGGCCTTGAGGCCAATGCCACCCCAAGTGTGGTCGTGAATTTTGTACCAGATGGTGCGGGTGAGAGTGACTCCCCAACCCTGAATCTACCCAGCCCTCTTATTCCAGATCAGAGCGTTCCTATTCCTGCTCCGGCTGAGGGTGTCGAAATCCCTCCTGCTTATATTCCTGATCGCTCTACAGTTCCAGCTTCCGATCCTGGTACTTCCGATGGAGACCTCAGAGGAGCTATTCATATGTTGACTCAGTAGGTGGCCGCTCAGGCCCAAAGATCTCATTCTGCCCTGCATCCTCTAGCGGACAGGGAGATTTCACTAGTTCCAAAGTCAACCAGTTTTTGCGGTTGGCCTCTCCAGAGTTCTCAGGTACTGATCCAGAGGCAGATCCGCAGGATTTTCTAGATGAGATGTACAAGACTCTTCGAGTGAGGAAGGATACAAAGACAGAGGAAGGTGAGTTAGCTTCTTATAGGCTGAGGGGAGAAACGTATTCATGGTTCGAGAAGTGGGAGGATTCCCGTGAGGAGGGAAGTCCTCCGGCTAGATGGGACGAGTTCGTGGATGCTTTCATAGATCACCTCTTGCATGCCGAGACTATCGCATCCCGCGGTACGGAGTTTGAGGTCCTCAAGCAGGGTAGTATGAGTGTGTGGGAGTACCACATGGAGTTTGTGAGGTTGTTCAAGTACGGTCCTCAGTTAGTATCGCCCATGGATGCCAAAGTTCGACGGTTTGTTCAAGGTCTCAGTCCCTTGGTTTTGAATGAAGCTGCTACAGCAGCCTTGCACTCCGATATGTCTTATGTTAAGATACTGGGATTCGCCCAGGCTACGGAGGCTAGGAAGTCGAAGATAAGGGCAGAGAGGGAGAGTAGTAGCAGGGGTCGGTCAGTGGGCCACTCGGGGAGCTCAGTTACAGGAGGAAGACCAGTTCAGGGGAGAGGGCCATCAGGGCTATCCCAGTCTATTGCACAGTCCTCATCTAGTGCACCTATATCAGCAGATCAGTCGTTGGGGACCAGGATCTGACTGCAGGAGACCTCATCAGTCAGGTCGTCTAGGAGGTAGGTTCCCGTAGCAGGGGAGGGCTCCGTGCCCTAAGTGTGGGAGGTTCCATACTGAGTCTTGTTATCTGGATATCCTGGTATGCTACGGGTGTGGAGTGAGAGGTCATATTCAGCGGGATTGCCGTGCGCCCAGTCAGGGCATGGGTAGGGGTTTTGCTGAGCCATCCAGTTCTTCAATCGCCACATCTTCATGGCGTCCTCCAGCTCCAGCGGGGCGTGGTTCAATTAGGGGTGGAGTTCGAGGTAGAGGTGGACCCAGCCGACTCTATGCTTTGAGTGGTCGCCAGAGTGCGTAGGCTTCTCCAGATATTGTTACAGGTATTCTGACTGTTCAAGCACTTGAAGTTTATGCTCTTATTGATCCGGGATCCTCTTTGTCTTATGTTACCCCATTTATTGCTTCAAGTTTTGGGGTCGAACCCGAACAACTTCATGAGCCATTCTCTGTATCAACTCCGGTTGGTGATTCAATTACAGCCGCGCGAGTCTATAGAAATTGTGTTGTCACAGTATGTGGTCGAGTTACCACGACCGATCTTATTGAGCTTGGGATGGTAGATTTTGATGTTATTATGGGAATGGACTGGCTTTATTCGTGCTTTAATAAACTTGACTGTCGAACCAGAATCATGAGGCTCGAGTTTCCTAATGAGCCGGTTATTGAGTGGAAGGGAATTGGTTTGGTGCCGAAGGGTAGGTTTATTTCCTACCTTAAGGCCTCGAAGATGATTAAAAAGAGGTGTGTCTATCATTTGGTCTGGGTTGCGGACACCACTTCAAAAGTGTCTACCCCTGAGCCCGTACCAGTCGTGAATGAGTTTCCTGAAGTATTTTCGGATGAGCTTACGGGGATTCCGCCAGATAGGGAGATCGATTTCGGGATTGATGTTTTTCCAGATATGCAACCAATATCTATTCCGCCTTACAGAATGGCGCCAGTAGAGTTGAGGGTTTTAAAGGAGCAGTTGAAGGATTTATTAGAAAAGGGGTTCATTCGGCTGAGTGTGTCGCTGTGGGGCACTCTGGTTCTATTTGTTAGAAAGAAGGATGGGTCGCTTCATTGATTATCGACAGTGCAACAAAAATCACTATCAGAAACAAGTATCCATTGCGTCGAGTAGATGATTTGTTCAATCAATTGCAAGGTGCGATGTTTTTCTACAAAATTGATCTACGGTCCGGGTATCACCAGTTGAAGATCAGAGAGAAGGATATTCCTAAGACCACCTTCAGAACTCGTTATGGCGATTTTAAATTTTTGGTAATGTCCTCTGGACTGACCAATGCTCCAGCAACTTTCATGGATCTTATGAATCGGGTTTTCAAGCCATTTCTAGACTCCTTCATAATTGTTTTTATTGATGACATTCTTGTCTACTCGCGGACTCGGGAGGATCATGCAATCACCTCAGGGCAGTTCTGCAGACTCTTCATCAGCACCAGTTGTATGCTAAATTTTGGAAATGTGAATTTTGGTCGGAGTCAGTCGCATTTTTGGGTCATGTTGTTTCCAGAGAAGGGATTCAGGTGGATCCTGAGAAGATCGTGGCGGTGAAAGATTGTCCTAGACCAACGACCCCGACAGAGATTCACAGTTTTTTGGGTCTAGCTGGGTATTATCGGAGGTTTGTGGAGGGATTCTCCACCCTCGCCTCCCCATTAACTAAATTGACGCAGAAAGTAGTGAATTTCCAGTGGTCCGACACTTGTGAGAAGAGCTTTCAGCAATTGTAATCATGACTGACTTCGGCACCAGTATTGACCTTGCCAGAAGGTACAGAGGGGTTTGTAGTGTATTGTGATGTTTCAAGGGTCGGGTTGGGGTGTGTGTTGATGCAGCATGGGAAAGTTATAGCGTATGCTTCAAGGCAACTCATGAATCATGAGAAGAGATATCTGACGCATGATTTAGAGCTCGCGGCAGTTGTGTTTGCATTGAAAATCTGGCAGCATTATTTGTATGGGGTCCATGTAGTCGTGTTATCATACCACAAGAGTCTCCAATATTTTTTCAAGAAGAAGGAGTTGAATTTGAGGCAGCGACGGTGGATGGAATTGCTTAAAGATTACAATATGAACATCTTGTACCATCCGGGTAAAGAAAATGTGGTGGCCGACGCCCTCAGTCATAAATATATGGGTAGTTTGGCTCACTTAGAAGTAGATCAGAGGCGTTTGGCTCGGGAGTTTTATCAATTGGCCAGTCTGGAAGTCTGTCTCTCCACCTCAGACGGGGGAAATTTCATGGTGCATAATGGGGCGGAATCGTCACTTGTAGCGGAAGTCAAGGAAAAGCAATTTATTGATCCAACATTGGCGCAGTTGAAGGAGGCAGTTCTGAATGGCAAGATTTCAGCATTTTCACTCGGTAGCGATGATGGTGTCTCGCAGTGTCAGGGGTAGGCTATGTGTTCCGGATGTGGATGATCTACGGGAGAGGGTAATGGCGGAGGCTCATAATTCTAGGTATTCTGTGCATCCAGGTTCTACGATAATGTATCATGATCTTCGGGAGGTTTATTGGTGGAGCGGTATGAAGAGAGGTGCGGTAGACTTTGTGTCTAAATGTCCGAATTATCAGCAGGTGAAGGCAGAGCATCCGAGGCCCGGTGGGTTAACTCAGATTATGGAAATACCAACGTGGAAATGGGAAATGATCAATATGTATTTCGTGGTGTGTTTACCTTGAACTCAGCGTAAGTTCGACTCAATATGGGCAATAGTGCATCGACTCATGAAATCAACTCACTTTTTGCCAGTCAAGTCCACCGATCAGCAGAACAGTATGCTCAACTGTACATCAAGGAAATAATCAGACTTCATGGCACTCTAGTTTCTATTATCTCGGATCGAGGGGCCCAGTTCACAGCTAATTTTTGGCAAAAATTTCAGCAAGGTTTGGGTACTCAGGTGAATCTCAGCACGGTTTTCCATCTGAAGACTGATGGTCAGGTAGAGCGGATTATTCAGACGCTTTAGGACATGCTACGAGCTTGTGTTATAGACTTCAAGGGAAGTTGGGATAACCCTTTTCCGCTTATTGATTGCTTACAATAACAACTTTCATGCTAGTATTCAGATGGCCCAATTTGAGGCATTGTATGGAAGAAGGTGTAGATCCCTGATTGGGTGGTTCGAAGTTTGTGAGGCAGTATTTTTAGGGCCAGATCTTGTGCACCAAGCTATGGAGAAAGTTAGAGTCATTGGGGAGAGGATGAAAACTACTCAAAGTCGTCAAAAATACTACGCCGGCGTTCGTCGAAGAGAATTGGAATTCCAAGTATATGATTGGGTGTTCTTGAGGGTGTCTCCCATGAAGGGAGTGATGTGGTTTGAAAAAGAAAGGGAAATTGAGCCCTAGGTACATCGGGCCATATCGAATTGCTCAAAGGATAGGACAAGTGGCTTATAGGTTGGAATTGCCCCCTGAACTATCATTGGTGCACCCGGTGTTCCATATGTCTATGTTGAAGAAAGTGGTTGGAGATCCATCCGCCATTGTGCCAGTTGAGACCGTCGAGGTGAATGAAGAACTATCGTACGAGCAGGTTCTATTTTCCATTCTTGATAGACAAGTTCGTAAATTGAGGAACAAGGAAATTTCTTCGGTCAAACTGTTGTGGCGAAGTGAATGAGTTGAAGAAGCCACGTGGGAGGCGGAAAAGGAAATGAAAGAAAAATATCCTCACTTGTTCGAATAAGTCTTGTAGTGAATCGTGCGAATTGTCATTCTAAGTAATTGTAAGACATGCTCAATATGGTGTAAATGAACTTTATCTTGTTCCCCTAATTACCTTATTGTTATGACTTCCCAATGTGTGCTACAATTGTATACACTGTCACTATTTGGGTAATATGCAACCCTTTTTGAAGTAAATGAACGTTTTGTGAAACTTATGTGATAGGCAAGTAATTAACAGTATCTCGGATTGAGGGGCCCAGTTCACAGCTAACTTTTGGAAGAAATTTCAGCAAGGATTGGGTACGCAGGTAAATCTCAGCACAACTTTCCACCCGCAGATGGACGGCTAGGTAGAGCGGACTATTCATACGCTTGAAGACACGTTACGGGCTTTTGTATTAGATTTCAAGGGTAGCTGGGATGATCACTTACCTCTTATGGAATTTCTTTACAATAACAGTTTCCATGCTAGTATTCAGACGGCCCCATTTGAGGCATTATATGGAAGGAGGTGTATGTCTCCAATTGGATGGTTAGAGGTTGGAGTGGCAGGACATCTAGGAACGGATCTTGTACACGAGGCTATGGAAAAAGTTAGAGTCATTCAGGAGAGGACGAAGATGGCTCAGAGTCGTCAGAAATCATATGCGGACGTTTGTCGAAGAGATTTGAGTTTCAAGTAGATGATTGGGTATTCTTGAAGGTGTCTCCCATGAAGGGAGTGAGGCGGTTTGGGAAGAAAGTAAAATTGAGCCCAAGGTATGTCGGGCCATATAGGGTTGCTCAAAGGATAGGGCAGGTGGCGTATAGGTTGGAATTGCCCCTTGAGATGTCATTAGTGCACCCGGTATTTCATGTGTCCATGCTGAAGAAGGTAATTAGAGATCCATCTTCCATCGTGCCGGTTGAGAACATTGAAATTAATGAAGAGTTGTCATATGAAGAGGTTCCAGTTATTATTCTTGATAGGCATATTCGTAGGTTGAGAAACAAAGAGGTCGCTTCGGTTAAAGTATTTTGGCAGAGCCAGCAAGTCGAAGAAGCCACGTGGGAAGCGGAAAATGAAATGAAAGAGAAATATTTGCATTTGTTTATATAAGTCTAGTAGTAGTCTTGAAAGTTTCCATCTCTAACAAATTACATATTAGTGTCAAATTTTGTGCAAGAACACCCCACTCCCCTAATTATCCTGCTATTGTGATTTCTCAACTTTGTGCCACATTTGTAGATATTGTGAATAGTTGGATCACATGCAAATCCTTGAAATAGCTGAATTATGTGGAACTCATTGTAATAGTTGAATTAAGTGCAAATTTGTGGTGTTAACCGAACTATTTGTAGCTTGATGAAGTAATTGAATATAGAAAACTTGTTGAGAGAGCCGAATTATGTGTAAGTTGATGAAGTAACTAAAACTGCGTGGAATTTATTTAAAATGTGTTTCGGGGGATCTCTAGCAGGTAGATAGGCCTAATTATAGTGGAAACTCTGGCGAAATTTTCAGAAAATATCGGAGTTAGTGAGAATTGGGGGTTGGCAAGTCATGTTTTAATAGACTAGTGATTCCCGATCCTCATTCGAGGACGAATGATTCTAAGTGGGGGAGGATGTAAAGACCCATAAATTTCATAACTAAATAAGATGCCCGGGTAGGTCCCCATGCTGTTATAACTGTAGTAATTCTTAAAAACAGACTTTTTTGAAGTAAAAAGTACCCTAGGACTTAAAAGATAAAATTTACAGAATTGTGCAGATCTGCGGTCCACTATGCGATCGCAAATCAGTTATGCCCACTGCATAGTGGTCGCATGAATGGATAGTTGTTGTCAATTTTTAGGACATCTATCGCATTTCGGGCAATGGGGGGCGAATAGTTGTCGCATTCTTGCACCTCCATTTTTGCGGAGGAGGTTATGCAACGCACTATGAGATCGCATAACATGTATGCGGACCACATAGTTGTCGCATACCTGGGCAGCATGTTTTTCTTTTGTCTCAGCTGAGGGCCATTTATGCGACAGGAATGCGGACCGCATAGTAGGAATGCGATCCCATTCCTGACCCCATTCCTTGCTTCGGGGCTTCTAATTTCTAAATTTTATACCCGACCCCCAGCCTAATAAAACACCTACCCCCTTTCATTTTAATTTCTATCTTCCTATAATAGAGAGAAGGGAGAGTGAGTTTAGTGAGAGAAAGCCATCTCCTCCACCAAATTGGTCCTCCATTTTTGCTCAGGCCTGAAAATCTTCGAGTAGTCATTGTCTTCTTCACCATAAGAGGTAAAAGTCATTATTCCTTAAATTCTCTAAATATAGTTAAAATGGGACGCAGGCGGTTCATGAAGATGAGAGTTAAAACATTGCATGCATGTGATTAACTTACCATAACCTAGTAAAGGGAAGCAAGTTAGAGTAATCTTTCACTAAAAAGGGTTTAGTTAATCTAAGGGGTCACATAGTGTTTGATAAAATGCCCAAATGAGTTCATGATTTCTAATTCTAAGTCTAAACATGTCATCTTGTAAATTAGATTGAAGGCGTTAGCAGGTCCGGTGGTTTGAGAATAGATATTAAAGGGAAATTCCGACTCAAGGTATGTATGGCTAACTTTGATCTTTGTAGAGTCTCATTTTTAGGGTCCGAGCATTTGGTACGAATTCCTCGCTTGATTGTATTTGAATCAATTGTCCTATTGTGACCAGGTAAAGAATCATGTTCTCTAAATGCCTCGGTTGATTACCATGTCACCATGCTACTTGAGATTGTGAAATATGATTCTTTGCGCTTACCTTGTCATGTGCAAGACTCTATGTATGCTTGAACTTATCGGTATGAAAGAAAGTGCTACTAACTAAATGAAAATGGTAACATACTCAATTATTGAATATATCCAAATGCTAAAGGTTGTGTAGAACATGATGGGAAAGAAAAGTAAATTGATTTAATTAATCTAAATGGTTATGGCGTACCATACATGACTCACTGCTTGGTAAAGATTATTGTGCCCTTGTTTTCACATGGTTGTGCGGTTGTTATAAATTTATACTCCTGATGAAAGAAATCCTTGTGATTAAACTGTTGATTGTTGTTGCTATCAAAATGAGGTCCGGTTGAATCGAGTTGTGCACCGCAACAGGTGGAATAAGGATGATATGTTGGGAAGTAATAAGGGTGGAATGTGATTGTACGGTTGGATTGGGTTGCACGCCGCAACTAGAGAAATAAGGGTGGAATGATGAAGAGAAATAAGGGTGGAATATGATTGTAAGGTGGTATTGTGTTGCGTGCCTCAACAGGAGAACAATTGAAATAATAAACTGTGAAAAGCTCATTTGTGATTCTCTATATCTATGTGCAATACTTGTTGGTTCTTTGACTACCTCCTATATGTGCACTGCTTGATTTTACTTAGAGTAAAGTTTGTTCATACATACTAGTACTAATTCCATGGTACTAATGTCCCTTTTCCCGGGGGCTACATCTTTTATATGGATGTAGGTGGTTCTATAGAAAGTAGCTCCGTCCGCCGATAGTATTACCTTCCTTCATCTCCTCAGCATTCCTGGTGAGACCCACTTCCTCTCGGGGCGGTCTGTAGTATATGCCATCTTCTTTTGTATATTTTGTTCTTTTAAGGTATAGCTGGGGCCTTGTTGTCGGAAAGTTTATATACTCTTCTCCATACCATTATAGGCTTCGTAGACACTGTGTGGGATGTATATGTTTTGGGTAGCAGTTGTAATTATTCGTAATCATGGTCCCGTATCGAAAATATTGTGTTTAGTTTTGTATATTTTGGGATTATCCAATGTTGAAGCTTTAAAAGAGGAAAATGGAATCATGTTGTAAAGTCATTCTTTGATTCCATTTGTTATTTCATTTGTAAATTTGTATATTATAAACACGGGGTAATGCGTTGGGTAGGAGAGGCATTCCAGGTCTGCTTCACTGGGATCATCCAATTAGGCTCCTCTCTCGTCCCTCAGTTTTAGGGCGTGACATTATTGTAGGCTCCCTATAGGTAACTTCATATTTTTCTTATTTCAGTTATGTAATTCATGCTCAATGGCCTGTAATAATTATTTATAAACAACTCTAGGTTTGGATAGTGAAAAGGGAGGGTAGAAACCAAGCTCCTATGTTTACTTTCTTTTGTGCACAATAGAATTCATGTTTCGAAATAATCCACAGAAAAGAATGCCATACATTAGATACCATGTTCCCTAGGATTCTTATATACTGTTTAAGCATCTCACCGTTACTACTATCACTTAGAAATCATGTCTCTAGGGTAACTAATAACACTAAAATGAGTTGTCACCACGTGATTTTGCCCTAAGTGAACCTTACATGTCCCGAAAGAATTTAGAAATCCTATTCTAGCATAAAATATGTTAACATAAGTTGTTATTCATGCAATCATGTCTAATCATACTATAACCATGCTACGCCTTTAGAAATCATGTTCTAGGATAAATGACCTCAAAATAAACTGTCACCTCTACATATTCTGAAACTGTGCATAATGCTAATAATTTTGTGTGCATTTAGAAACCCTACTTTAGTGATTTTGCATCATTCTGCATTAGATATCATGTTCTAGGATTACACTTAGTCTAGTTACTGGTTCATAAAGGAATATGAAATAGTCCACCCCGCTCTAGCAACTAGCGATAAACTGCTATATATTTTGCAACACTTACAACTACATGATCTTAGGTGTAACAACCCAAAAACTATTAACACCCCAGATAACTGTTACATATGATCCTATGCCTGGGCAAGCCTTAGGTAATCAACCTTAAAATAAAAACTGGAACTATCCCATTGTGACTATTGTCTAAATATCAGCAGTAGGCAAAACTGATTAGGACTTCCTCTCTGAGTTATGCAATAAATCTATCTCTCCGTTGTTATCACTTAGACAACATGCTTTAGGATCTGTATTTAAACCCGTACCTTAATTGTGTTTGAGTCATGCTGATTCCTTATATTATTTGTGGAGGTATTTGAGCCCTTTCCTGTTTATATGTTATCCCCCTATTTGCAGTCCTATATGTTTTTTATATGTCGCCTTAGTATTTTACCTTTAAACCTGAGGGTCTTCCTAGAACCTCCCTCCTAGGATAGAAGTCCTAAATTCCTCTGGGACTAATAGGAAGGGACCCGTAACAGCATGCAATAGAGGTCGTGACAAAACTCACTCTAATTACCTTCACAGGGTGGGAAAGAGTAGATATGGATATGATGAACAGTGCGCGAATACCACGTGTAGACCCTCTTCGAGGAGTGTCATACCGGGTATTGCAATGATGTGATCACTATTACAAACAAACCTAGGATACTCTTACTCTATATACATGCTTAGACTATAATCCTTTCCAAGATCTATCTCTATAATTAACTATTTTCAAGCATATGCGTGCTTAGACCAAAATCCTCTATTATTTGGACAATATTTGCTTGCTTGCTAGTTGTATAAATTCACGAATGCTATTTGGCTGGGAACCATCCTGAGGGGTGCCTAACACCTTCCCTTTAAGATAATTTCAATCCCTTACCCTGTCTTTGGTTTTCAAACTTTGTTGTGAATGAACCCTGATAGGTTCCCTAACGCACCTTAAAATCGTTAGGTGGCGACTCTTCGAAACATGCAAACCCCCTTTCCCAAAAGGAATGAGTTGTCCCAACAATGTTAAAAACCCTTGACCGACCCCGAAAGAAGTTGGAAAAAGGGGGCGCGACACTACCTGAGCCAGGTAGACCTCTACTTGTAACAACCCGACTGGTCGTTCAGAGCTCTTACGCGTCGTTCAGCGATTGGAAGTCATTAATAGCTTCATTTAAGGTATTATTACTTTTTCATATGGTCGGATTTGGAATTGAGGAAGTTCGGAGTTATATTAGAAGGAAAATTCTCGTTTCGGAAATCTAAAGTTAGGGGAATTGAGTAAGATTTGAATTTTGAGCAAATGACCTCGAAATCAGGATCTGAATGTTCCAGTAGGTTCGTATGATGATTTCGGACTTGGGCGTATGTCCGGACCCAATTTTGGATAACCCGGGAGAGTTTCGGCGTATACTATGGAAATCAGCATTTTAGAAGAAATTTCCTATGTTTGGGATGGGAGGTATTTCAAGGATATTGATGTTCGTTTGGGATTTCTGAGTTTATTAATAGCTTCGTATGGTGATTCTGGATTTGGGAGCGCGATCAGAAGTCAATTCGGATGTCCGGAGGTCAGTTTGAAGTCATTTGGCTAAAGAATCCGGCCGAAAGTGGGAAATTTGATATCGGGGTCGGAATGCAATTCCGGAAGATTGGAGCAGGTCCATAATGTCGAATATGACTTGTGTGCAATATTTGGGGTCAATCCGAGGTGATTTGAAGGGTTTCGACATCGAATGTGGAAGTTGGAATTTCAAGTTCTTAAAGATTTGGATTGGAGAGCCATTCGTCGTTTAAATGTTGTTTGATGTGATTTGAGGCTTTGAGCAAGTCTGTGTTATGTTTTGGGATTGGTTGGTGTGATTGGACGGGGTCTAGAGGGCCTCGGGTGGATTCAGGGTGGTTAACGGATCAAAGTTTAAGTGAGAAAAAGGGCTGAAGCTTGTTGTCATCTGGCGTAACAGCACTTGCGAGGCTTTGGCCGCAGGTGCGCCTAAGGGCGCCGCAGGTGCGAGATTGGGGATGGAGCTGAGGAGGCCACATGTACGATTTATTTGTTTCACCTTCGGAATCGCAGGTGCGAAGAGGGGATCGCAGGAGCAGGATTTTTGCTATCTCAAGTCACAGCCGCACCTGCGATGGATTTTCCGTTGGTGCTGAGCCGCAGGAGCGGCCATTCGACCGCATGTGCGAAAAGAGGCCTGGGCAAAATGTTTTAAAGTTGGGTTTGTGCCATTTCTCTCACATTTTTCATTTGGTTGGAGTGATTTTGGAGGATTTTAAAGGGAGATTTTCACCAAGCATCAAGAGGTAAATGGTTCCTTCTCCTTTCCAAGTTAAATACAAGATCATTACATAGATTTGATATGGGAAATTGTGTGAAAATTAGAGTTTTTGAAGAAAAAACCTAGAAATTTGGTAAATTGGATTTTAGCTATGAATCGAGCATGTATATTTGAGTAAATTGTATATTTGGATTAGCAAATTTATGGGTAGAGTTTATCTTTAAGAAATTTCGAAGTTCGAGCACGTGGGCCCGATGACATGTTGGTCATTTCATTGACCAGGGTTGGGGAATGATATAATTTTACTTGTTACGAATATTAGAGTATATTTTCATTTGCTTATCATTATTTGGATAGTTGTGGGACGTTGTGCATCAATTGGAGTCGTCGGAAGGGCTTGGAGGCCGGATATGGACTTTCGGAGAGAGGTAAGTCTCCTTTCTAACTTTGTGAGGGGGAATTGTTCCCCTAGGTGAATTAATCAAGTATGTGTTATTCTCTTTGGGGGCTACGTAGGTAAGAGGTGACGGGAGTCCGTGCGTAGCTACTACCATGCCTTGTCCGGGTAGTGTAGGACTCACTAGAATGCTTACGTGTTGTACCTGCGCTCCTGTCGTAATATTAATCTGCTAATGTAATCGAAATCGTAATTTAATATCCGAAGAAGACTAGAGCTCATTTTCTTGATCATCTAGAAAGAGAATTGATTTCCTCTGCGAATAATTATATACCTGGTAGGGTTATTTTATGGAATATCATTAAACTTGGAAAATGAATTTCAAAATAAAGATTTGAAGGATATATTTCATGTTCCTTTAAGAAGGATTTTACCACTTTCCTGAGAAAAAACTGCTTACTTGATAAAATACGGATTTATTATGTGAATTTGTGTACATATGAGCACTTGAGTCGCAGGTATGATTCGCGAGCAGGCTAGCATTATTTAGTTTTATGTATAACTGTGTCACATGATCGATTCGCGACTGGGGAAGACAGATGCATCTATGGTTCGAGCCGTTCGACCCTCGGAAATGCACAGTTTATTATTGTTGGTCCGCGCCATTCGACCCTCGGCATTGATTGCACATTATATTTGATGCGTATCTGTTATGATTTTTGCCTTATTATTGGCATGAAATATTAAGTTGTCAATTGAAATGACAGAGATTTAAAGTTATTAAAGATTCTTGTTCTGAAGAAGTTGTTCCTTCCCGTTGATTAAGTGGTTATTTGAATAAATCACCCATGTTGATTAATTGTTATTAAAATGACGAAGAATTAAAGTGTTAAATATGGGAAGAGTTGACATTATTTATTCCTGAACTTAATAAATTGCCTATGAAAATCATGCTTAGTGTCACACTCGAATATTCTAAATTGACCTTAGCAAGTGTCTAATTTGACCTCTCGTCACTACCTCTCTGAGGTTAGGCGGGATACTTACTGGGTACACGTTGTTTTCGTACTCGTACTACACTTGTTGTACATTTTGTTGCACATGTATATTCTTAACAGTGGTTGATTTGGAGACTCTGACGGGCTGCATCATCCGGATGCGTTCCGCAGTTGACAGAGTCTTCCTTCTATGTATTTGCATCTATTTTAAAGTCTTGTTCCAATTTGTTCCTCGGACAAGCGTTGTATAATTGTATATGTTCTTAGTAGTTGCTCATGTACTTGCGTCACCAGGTTATGGGGACATATTGAGATTTATTTTATTGAATTAAATTGATCCCTGTCATATTTAATTTACAAAAATTTAATTACTTGATTATGAAATGCAAGAAAAGGGTAACGATTTCGAAGGTGTTAATCAGGAAAGTTTTTTCAACTAATTAAGGGGTTGGCTTGCCTGACAGTAGTGTCCGGCACCATCACGACCTATAGATTTTGGGTCCTGACAACATGGTACCAATGCTCTAGGTTCCCCTAGTTTTCACGAGTCATGAGCAAGTCTAGTAGAGTCTTGCGGATCAGTACGAAGACGTTTGTGCTTATCTTCGAGAGGCTACAGGGCTGTTTGGTGTACTTCCCTTCTTGGTTCCTCATCGTGCGATGTTGATGTTGCTCTGCAAGGATAATGCTATGTTATTTCATCTAGTAGCAGTCTCTCTAAGAACCTTGAGGTTATGCTCGAGTGGTGATGATGCTTACGATTGGTTATTGCGCGATGTGGGGATAATGATAGAATGCTTGCCCATATGTGGGGATGATGAATGGTTTGAAGAGAGGTCTTCTCAAGGCGTGATTTTGAGATTTCAGTATTTCAGTTCCAGCAGAGATAAGGCATTTGGATTGCAAATGATCAGTGATGTGGAATATTCACCTGTTATGTGATATCGCTGTTTAATCAAGCGGAATATGTTAA
The DNA here is from genome assembly GCA_005239505.1 of Nicotiana paniculata. Taxonomy (NCBI): domain Eukaryota; kingdom Viridiplantae; phylum Streptophyta; class Magnoliopsida; order Solanales; family Solanaceae; genus Nicotiana; species Nicotiana paniculata. The sequence goes on along the minus strand of ML360498.1, from coordinate 73,180 downwards.
GTTCGTCGGTGTTATGGTTCTTCAATTGTAATGGGTTAAAGTATTGTGAAGCATGTAATGAAAGAAGTGTCATATGATGACTAAATTTCTGAAAGGCCAGGCGGAAGGAACGAAAGTCGGTAGTTGCTTAAAGGAAAGAGTCTAACAAATGGAAGAGTGGAAGCGTAGCATGAGGTCAGTTGTAGGATGACTACCTATCTTGAGGGAAAGTTGGAGTTACTCGAGAGCTGCAGTGGATCGGAAGATGTGGTAGTACAGTTATTAGGTGTCCAGGAGGAGCGGACACACATGCAAGGTTGGTGAATCGCGCAGCATTGTTGGACGGTGTCCGTTGGTGGTTTCAACAAGTGGGTTATCTTCTGAGAATAGGTTAGCGGTTGTGTGGTTGGCTAGTTTCTGCAAGGAATCATAGTGGCTATTCGGTAGGAGGCAGAATGTGTGAATGGTGCCAGGGGATTTGGGTATTTAGGGAGTTCTAATAGGAGAATTCGGAAGGGCTGGATGAGTTGGTTGAGCAAGAGCATGTTAGCAAAAGAGAAAGGATTTCAGCAGGGTCTGCATTGGTACAACAGTAGCTTCGGGCTAAGTGGGGGAGTCCCACCTCCTGTAGTTGGGTTGTAGGATCGAGTTATCATAGGGTTGCAGATTTATCGGCATATTGGCAAATTATTTCAGCTGAGGGAGAGGAATAAAATGGTGATTATGCATAGGATTTGATAAACGTGTGCAAGTAGGTCCTACTGGACAAGGATTAGGCTTTGAAAGGTCAGAATTTATGCTTAAGGCATAGGTAAGTGGTAAGGGTAGTGACTCAGTCACGTATTTTATTGAGAGGATGTTCATATGTTGGAAGAGCCTTGGAGTTGATTGTATTTCGGGTCAGTCGGTGTGGGTGACTCTCAACGGTAGTTCCAGAACATCGAAAGTTAAGGCATGTGGTGTTTAAGGGTTTCGAGAAACCGTGTGATTAAAGATCGAGCTTTTGCAGCGTAATTCCTGAGAAAAGGGAATTGGTTGGAGTGTTCTATTTTATTGTCGGCATGCATGATAGTATTGGAGGATCGAGAGAAATAGACTCTGGATCGTAGAAATGATTATTAGAAGGGTATGAGACGGGCTGCAAGATTTAGGCAGCACGGTCTCGAGAATCAGGATCACTCGGAAAGAGTGAGGGTTGATTTGCTATGAGTTGAAGGGAGGCACTATTATTTTCGAGGCATTTGAAGATGATTAAAAGGAAGATAGATTGGGTAGCCATGGCTGGAATGGAACGTGTTCGGCAGTGATCAGTTTCGTCAGTATGATTGAGTATTTGTATGGTATGTGCAGATGTGTGTGGGGCTTGTCGGTCGTCGTGATAGATTTCATTTGGAAGCATGCAAGCGCTATGGCCTGATAGGTATAGGCGGATCCCGGAAGGTTTGTAGTGGTTCAGACCACTACTTAAGGAATTTGCATGTATTGTGATTTGAAAAATTCGCTCGTGTGTTGTTATGATTTCCGTGAGTTGAGGTAAGTAGGGGTTTCTACATGATAAATTGTTCACCCTATTAGTGGTTCAGGAACTATGATTGAATTCCTATGACATTCCATATCGGTATGTTGAGAGAAGTAGTCAGTATGGAATTGGAAGTAAGAATCGAGATCGCAGTTCGGTGATAACAAGGAAGTCATGAGCTCGGAGGAGCAAGAGCAAAGGATTTTAATGTTTAGAAAGAGCTGATGTTGTCTTCAGTATGACCTGAGATCGATTTTCGGTGAAAGAGGTTTTGTACCTTGGTCATGGGTTCTTGATGTGTTTCGCAGCAATTGTGTGGTCGGTGGTTATGGATGTGCGAACTGTTTTCGTTGTGTGGAAAGTCATGGGAGCTTTACCGCGGGAAGATTTCATTAGTCTGACTTGTAGTCATCTGAGTGATTGAAGATTTAGACCAAGTATAAGGAAGTGAGATATTTCCTAATCAAGAATTTATGCCTCGAGGGCGTTCAGTTAAGTTGATTGTGGATTGTGAGGTGTTTGTCCCGGCTATGATGATCGTTCTTGTGCGTTACAAGAGGAATCAGGGTATTATGGACCCAGGTGAAGCTTTTAGCTTAGTTTCGTGCAAGCGGAATCAATTTGAAGTGTGTTACTGGATTTAAAACAAGATTTTGGGCTTCATACGGGTCAGGTGTGTTCATTTCAGTATAGTGCTCCACAGGGAAGGGGTGTCAAAATATCAGATGTTGATTCGTCTTCGTCGGTTCATGTATATTATGATCGTGCCGTGGGAGTTATGAAACGGCTTGGTAATTTCTTATGTGTGAGATTCCGTGTAGTGATGAGGTTATGTGAGCACAGTGGATCTTTAGATTCAGGTTATATATCGCACCTCACTTGTGCTTGAGTTGGTAGCATATAGCTCTATCAGTCTCCCCATAATAGTATTATGCAGTTGGCGTGCTCGTGACCGGTATTCAGTGACTTGTAATAATGGGCAATTCAGCTCCGTGTTTATCTTTTTATGTAAATTTTATGATGGGATCGGGTGGCACGCTGCCACGGGTATGTTATTTTGATCGGGTTGCACGCTGCAACACTGTGATGATGAGTGAGGTTCTTGTATTTATTTTCTTATGTTGTACTTCTTGTTTTTCTGAGGAAAGTTCATATTAGTTGCGTGAGTTGAGTAGTCCCTCCTTGAGTCATTTATTATGTATCATGTTCGAGTTGTGGCCTTTTGGCACGTTGTGGCATCGTGTGTGACTGTTGGTCATGTCTGGGAGGAATTGTTGTTTAACAGTTCATACTGGGTGAGACGAGATTGTTGGATCAGAGGTCATTCCGATGATATCTTTGTGAAGTAAACTACATGACCATCACCATTACTTGGTCTGCAGTGAGATGATGATCTAAGTCAAGAGACAGTGTTTTGGGTTAACTCTGCAAATGGTTAGGAATTTCTACGCCTTCTTCGTTGTGTTGGTACCGTCAATCAGCATTATAGCAGAATGTATGTATATATCTTATAAAGTGTAGTGAGAGCATCCGATTCGTAGAATTCTAGCTATTAAGGTTCAGGGCGCATCATTGTGGTCAGATAATGGACTATGCAGTGTATGGTGCCGATTCAGTAAAGGTACGCAGTTGTGTTCTGGTGCCTTGTGTGGTAGTTAATACAGTGTTTATATATTAGAATCAGGCCTAGCAAGGGATTTTCGGTGTTGGAATTTAGTTCGAAATTTGTTGTATGGATAAAAGAGGTTATCTTCAGATTTTATCAAAGCTTATGTGTCCAATTGGGTTGTGGCAGCACGGGCAGGTGCACGAGGTGTTGGTCAGTGGTTTCAGATATCACAAGAGAAGCTCTTGGCACATTCGAAGAAGAACGTCTATTTAAGAGTGGGAGCATGTAACGACCCGACCAGTTGTTCTGAGCTCTAGTGTGTCGTTCAACGGTTGGAAGTCATGAACAACTTCATTTCAGGTATTATGACTTGTGGATGTGGTCGGAGTTGAAATTGAGGAAGTTCGGAGTTAGATTGGAAGGAAAATTCTCGTTTCGGAAGTCTAAAGTTGGGGGAATTGAGTAAGATTGGAATATTGAGAAAACCACCTCGGAATCATGATATAAAGGTTCCAGCAGGTTCGTATGATGATTTCTAACTTGGGCGTATGTCCGGACCAGGTTTTGGATAAACTGGAAGAGTTTAAGCGTATATTGTGGAAATCAACATTTTAGAAGAAATTTCGTAAGTTTGGGATGGGAGGCCTTTCAGAGATATTGATGTCCATTTGGGATTTCCGAGTCTGTGAATAACTTCGTATGGTGATTCTGGAATTAGGAACGGGATCGGAAGTGAATTCGGATGTCCGGGGGTCAGTTTGAAGTCATTTTGCTAAAGATAGAAATTTGAAGGTTTTCGAAGAATACGACCGGAAGTGGGAAATTTGATGTCGGGGTCGGAATGCGATTTCGGAAGTTGGAGCAGATTCGTAATGTCGAATATGACTTGTGTGCCAAATTTGGGTCAATCGGAGGTGATTTGACGAGTTTTGGCATCGAATGTGGATGTTTGGAATTTCAAGTTCTTAATGATTTGGATTGGAGAGCAATTCATCGTTTCAATGTTGTTTGATGTGATTTGAGTCTTCGAGCCAGCCCGTGTTATGTTTTGGGATAGGTTGGTGTGATTGGGTCCCGGGGGCCTCGGGTAGATTCCGGGTGGTTAACAAATCAAAGTTTAAGTCGGAAAAAGGGCTGAAGGTTGTTGTCATCTGGTATAACCGCTCATGCGGCTAAGGGCACCGCAGGTGCGAGATTGGGGGCTAGAGCTGAGGAGGCCGCATGTACGGATTATTGGGCGCACCAACAGAATGGCAGATGCGAAGAGGGGATCGCAGGAGCGGGATTTCTGCTGTGTCAAGTCAGAGCCACACCTGCGATGGATTTTCCGCAGGTGCGGAGTCACAGGAGCGGTCGTTGGACCGCATGTGCGAAAATAGGCCTGGGCAAAGGGATATTTTCACCAAGCATCAAGAGGTAAATGATTCCTTCTCTTTCCAAGTTAAATACAAGATCATTACATAGATTTGATATGGGAACTTGTGGGAAAATTGGGGGTTTTGAAGAAAAAACCTAGAAATTTGGTAAATTGGATTTTAGCTGCGAACCGAGCATGTATATTTGAGTAAATTGTATATTTTGATTAGCATATCTATGGGTAGAGTTTATCTTCAAGAAATTTTGAAGTCCGGGCACGTGGGCCTGAGGGCATATTGGCCATTTCATTGAGCAGGGTTGGGGAATGATACAATTTGAATTGTTATGAATATTGGAGTATACTTTCATTTGCTTACTGTTATTTGGATAGTTGTGGGACGTTGTGCATCAATTTGCTGCGTAGCTGTTATGATTTTATCCTTATTATTGGCCTGAAATTTTAAGTTGTCAATTGAAATGACAGAGATTTAAAGTTATTAAAGATTTTTTTTTGGAAGAAGTTGTTCCTTCCCTTTGATTAAGTGGTTATTTGAATAAATCACCCATGTTGATTAATTTTTAATAAAATGACGAAGAATTAAAGTGTTAAATGTGGGAAGAGTTGACATTATTTATTCCTGAACTTAATAAATTGCCTATGAAATCATGCTTAGTGTCACACTCGTATATTCAAAATTGACCTTAGCAAGTGTCTAATTTGACCTCTCGTCACTACGTCTCTGAGGTTAGGCGGGATACTTATTGGGTACATGTTGTTGCCGTACTCATACTACACTTGTTGTGCATTTTGTTGCACAAGTATATTCTTAGCAGTGGTTGATTTGGAGACTTGGATGGGCTGCATCATCCGGAGGCGTTCTGCAGCTGACAGAGTCTTCCTTCTATGTATTTGCATTTATTTTAAGGTCTTGTTCCAATTTATTCCTTGGACAAGCATTGTATAATTGTATATGTTATTAGTAGTTGCTCATGTAGTTGTGTCACCAGCTTTGGAGACGTGTTGAGATTTATTTTATTGAATTAAATTGATCCATGTCATATTTAATTTATAAAAATTTAATTACTTGATCACGAAATGCAAGAAAAGGGTAACGATTTCGAAGGTGTTAAATGGGAAAGGTTTTTTTCAACTAATTAAAGGGTTGGCTTGCCTGACAGTAGTGTCCGACGCCATCACGACCTGTGGATTTTGGGTCGTGACACTACTACTCTACCTTGCTGTTAGATGGAGCTTTCGGATGCGTTATGGGGCAACACGGTGAAACAGGATGGAAAGAGCAAGCTATTTATTATCTCAGCAAGAAATTCACTTCGTATGAGGCTCGGTATTCTCTATTGGAACGCACCTCTTGCGCTTTGACTTGGGTAGCCTAGAAGTTGAGGCATTACTTATGTGTCTATACTACATATCTCATATCGAGGATGGACCCTTTAAAGTACATCTTTCAGAATCCCATGCCCACTGAGCAAGTTTGACATTATCTATGTGACTCAGAAAGAAGTAAAGGGACAAGCATTGGCAGACCATCTTGCTGAGAGCCTCGTGGATGGAGAATACGAACCCCTGAAAATGTATTTCCCTAATGAAGAGGTATCATTCATAAGAGAGGACAATACAGAATCCTATGATGGTTTGAGAATGTTCTTCGATGGAGCAGCGAATTTCAAGGGAGTCGGCAATGGAGTTTTCCTGATATCATAAGCTGGTCAACACTACTCGGTATCTGCCAAACTCAGATTCCCCTGCACTAACGATATGGCGGAGTATAAAGCCTGCATCTTAGGGCTCAACATGGCCATTGACATGAACGTCCAAGAACTGTTAGTGATTGGTGATTCAGACTTGCTTATGCATAAGGAACAATGAGAATGGGCTACTAAGAATTCAAATATACTGTTGTATGTGCACCACATGAAGGAATTGAGAAAGAGGTTTACAAAGACGGAATTTCGGCACGTCCCCGAAATCCAGAACGAATTCGATGATGATTTTGGCCACTCTATCTTCTATGATTCAACATCCAGATAAAAATTTCATTGATCCTATTACAGTGAAGATCCATGACCAACCAGCTTATTCTAACCATGTTGAAGAAGATTCAGACGGAAAGCCTCGGTTTTATGATATCCAGGAATGCTTGGCAAAAGGAGAGTACCTAGAGCTTGCAAATCATACTCAAAAAACGCACATTTCGGAGATTGTCCAACAACTTCTTTCACCACGGAGGAATCCTGTACAGGAGGACTCCCGATATGGGATTATTGAGATGTGTCGACGCAAATGAAGCATCCAAGCTATTGGAAGGGATACATTTTGGGACCTAAAGTCCACATATGAATGGTTTTTTCTTGGCTAAGAAGATACTCCGAGCCGGTTATTTTGGGATGACCATGGAAATGGACTGCATCTAGTATGTACGAAACTGCTACCGATGTCAGGTATATGCATACATGATAAAGGTACCTCCAAACGAGCTCAATGCAACAAGCTCACAATGGCCATATGTCGCCTGGGGCATGGATATTATTGCACCGATCGAGCCTCCCACCTCCAACGGACACATGTTCATCCTGGTAGCAATCGATTATTTCACCAAATGGGTCGAAGCAACACCTTACAAAGTAGTAACTAAGAATGTCGTGGCCGACTTTGTCCACGACCGCATTTTGAGACCTTCAAAATCAAGCACAAGAATTCCACAACCTACAGGCCTCAAATGAATGCAGTTGTAGAATCCGCCAAAAAAAATATCAAGAAGATATTGAGGAAGATGATAGAAAGACACAAGCAGAGGAACGAGAAGTTATCATTCGCTTTGTTGGGATACCACACCACAGTCCGCACATCAACCGGAGCAACCCCTTATATGCTTGTTTATGGTACGTAAGTTGTCATCCCCCCTAAGGTAGCAATTCCTTCCTTAAGAATAATACAAGAAGCTGATCTTAGCAATGCATAATGGGTAAAGACCCGTTATGAGAAACTAGCCCTCATAGACGGAAAAAAGATGAATGCAGTATGTCACGGGAAACTTTATCCGAATAGGATGGACCGAGCTTTCAACAAAAGAGTCAAGCCGAGACAGTTCACACCAGGGCAACTAGTGTTGAAGAAAATATTTCCACATCAAGATGAAGCCAAAGGGAAATTCTCTCCCAATAGGCAAGGTCTATACATGGTTTATCGAGTACTGATAGGAGGAGCTCTCACACTCGTAGAAATGTACAGAGAAGTCTGGCCAAAGTCGATCAATTCAGATGCAGTTAAATGCTACTATGTGTAATCTTTATGCTTTCCTCATATGATGTAAATTGAACTACGCCTGACATGATTCCCATTTAAGAGGGGATACGTAGGCAGCCCTCTCAGTTCAGTCACAATTCAATAAAAATTTCATTTCCCTACTCAATTGGAAGTTGGGCAGAATTTTGAGGAGGATCCTCAAAATTCTGAAGAAAGTTCAGTCGATCGCTGCACGAGCAACAGTCAGAAACATCAACTAATCAAACTGGGGCAGAATTTTAGAGAGGACCCTCAAAATTCCGTAGCAAGAGAGGTTCCAATGTCTTGAACCGTGTCACGGCCGTCGATTCATCTAAAAGCTATTTTAAGTTATATATTTATACTACATTTTTACAAAATCATGCATACTTATTCTTGAAAACAACCTTGTTAAGCAAACGCTACCCAACGATACGAACAGTATCATCAGATCAAGTAGAACGAGTCAAGCATAGCTGGCGGGGATACAAATTAACCTCCCCCATTTAAAGAACTCACGATTTTTCTTTGGATGCAGGCACAAAGATTGCAAAAGCCCCAAAACACACTATCCGCCCGAAGGACAGATATTGTTTAAAGATACGATTCTCAAAAATGTAGCATCCGTCGACATTTAATATCAGCACAAAAAAATAATGCTCCATGATCACAACACTCACAACAGTTACAATACCGCCATTTATTACCAGCTATGAACTTCTACCGTCACTTATATAATCCTGCATAAGGCTACCATTTTGCTTTCCATGTGCATAAGGCTACCTTTCTGCCTTACGAGGTTAAGCTCTACCTCCATTTGCATAAGGATACCATTCTTCCTTCCATCTGCATAAGGCTACCTTTCTGCCTTCTGAGACTAAACTCTGTCTCCACCTGTATCTGCATAAGGAAACCATTCTGCCTTCTGAGAATAAGCTCTGTCTCCATCTACATGAGGTTAAGCTCTACCTGCATTTGCAGAAGGCTACTATTCTGCCTTCCATCTGCATAAGGCTACCTTTCTGCCTTCCGTACTAAGCTCTATCTCCATCTGCATCTGCATAAGGCTACATTTCTTCCTTCCGAGACTAAGCTTTGTCTCAATCTGCATCTGCATAAGGCTACCTTTCTGCCTTCCGAGGTTAAGCTCTACCTCCCTTTGCATAAGGTTACTTTTCTGCCTTTCGAGGCTAAGCCCTGCCTCCAATTTACTTTTCATCGAGACTAAACGCTGTCTCAAGCACTATTTACTTCACTTTTCTTTCGCGCTAAGCTCTTCCCTTCAATTCGCAAGACTAAGCTCTGTCTTGTCCACATCATATTATTGTATTTCATGGGCTGAAATATCGCCAACTTATCCAAATGCATCATAGTTCGGAGGCACCATCTTCATGGCCTGAGAACATCATGTCATGGCCTAAAGATCTCTCTCTACTTTGCATATCATTATTCAAAGGAATCATCGTTCGGAGGCACCATCCGTATGCCCCGAGAACATCATTTTATGGCCTGCGAATCCTGCATCAGAAAATTCATGGCCTAGGACATCATGGTCCGAGGACGTCGTCCTTAACCGTCCGAAGACAAATTTCATGGTCCGACGGGAACTTGCATCATGTTTAAACATACGCACAATATATTCTTGTAATGCTTATTTGCAGGTAATCCAGTGAGCAACGGCTATCCCAGCAGGAGCGTCCCCGCTTCAGTTTTCCTAACCATCCCCCGTAAACTGTCTATTAATCCAACCCTACGTTGCGTCCGTTCTTGTAATAACTTCATCATTGTAATTTTCCAAATTAGTTATTTCACAAATTAGCCAAATTGGCATTATTTGGCTATAATTGCAATAACTTTGCAATTATAGCCTAAATATATATTTTGTGCTATTTTTACTCAATAATTTGTCATTTATATTTTCTATACTGGTAAATCATCTTAATTTAGTCTATTTAGCATCAATTTAATTTTTTATAATTATTAGCCATTTTATAAATTATTTACCTATATTTAATGGGTATTTAACATTTAGCCACTTTTGATTTTAATTCTAGCCTAATTAATCTGGACCCTAACCCATTTTACTAGCCCAATCCTCACAAATATACCCGACCCAATGCCCCTTTGATCTGAGTCGTTTATTAATTCAAATCAACGGCCTACATCTCATCTTGCCTTAATTAACTCCTAAACGAGTACCTCCCCCCTCTTCTCATTTCCCCCGTCTCACTTCTCACCCGTCTCTCTGAATCCTCTCAACTCTATCTAGAACCTTCGTCTCCTGAGCTCTGTCTCTCCCCTCTTCGGCCACCTCCCCGCCGAAAACCATGAAGTTTCCATTTCTCATCGTCCTTATTGCTCCACATTTCACACCTGTGTCACCGTTGGAGGCTCTCAAGTGACCTTGAGGCGGTTCACTCCCATCTCCAGTCTCATGCCATGTTTTCTGGCCACCTATGGCCGTCCGAGAAAGATCTCTATATTTTTCGGCCAAGGGCCGGTGATATTTTAAGCTTTCTTCTCCACCTTTGGGTTTTTAGATATGTGAGACCTATGTGTCTTTTAAGGTTCTCACATGTTTTCCTCAAAATATTTCTTTGATTTCAAACAATTTCCTCATTTTCCAGACTAGGGTTTCAAAACCTTTTTGCAAAAATGATTTCTTTCTGATTTTTAGCAATTACTTTGTGATTTTTAGCATGTTTAAACATACCTGAGTCTTTTCTTTTGCTCGATTCATTTTTGTGAAGAAACCCTAATACTTCTGGGTTCGATTTGAAGTTTGAGTCTATTTGCAATGTGTTTGCATGTCTCTCATGAACATTCTAGGTTTCGTGTATGTTCTATAGGTTCTTATGCTTCCTGCTCTAATTTGTTCGTAGGGTTTCTCTGATTTTGTTCAACACATGGTATATATCGTTTAATAGGCCTGGCTATTCGTTTAATTGATTTTTCACATAATAATTTGTACTGATTTTGTGTAATGTCCCCAGACCTGTGATACTTTCCTTAGTTAGTATTGATTCCCTATGATTTTCAATCTCATTCGCGATTCTTTGAACTAATTTTCAGAATTAAAAATGTACTATACATTAATTATGTGCACAAATATGGTGTCGATTATTTGACATATTCTCTCCCTAATTATGTGTTATGTACCTAGACTTAATTGCATGCCATATGCTTTACTATTCCTATTGTGGTAAAAAAATTAGTTTATAATTGATCATTTTCCTTATTTAACTATGATTGTGCATGTTTGAACTATGACTCCCTAATTAAAGGGAGTCAAGGTCTTTGATTGATTCTGATTTGGCATTATTTCGATAACTATGTTAAATTAATACCCCTTACCTTATTTTCTCTACTCGTTTTCAAGATATAAATACCCCTACTCTCGTTGGCACAAGACAAAAACATATACATTGTTATAAGCTCTCTCCTAGACACACACACACATACTCTCTTGCTTCTCTAGCGGTTTATTTGCAACTCAGTCAGCTGAAAGCCACGACTAAGTGATTCTACTACTCTATTGCTCTACTTCTCTACTGTTCTATTTCTCTACACACTACTGCTCTACTTCTCTTCACTTTATTTCTCTTCACTCTGCACTCATTCTTTCATTCAACTGGTATGTTTTCAGTTTAAGTTTACAACATCCAAAATAATATGTTTCTGTTTGTATTACGATTCCTTTTGTTTCTCTTATGCTTCTACTTGTGGTTCTGCTATTTACATTGCAATTAACATGTCTATTTTGTCTATGTGATCTCCCTTTCCCCTCTAGTTCAGCATGTCTATTGCTTTCTTACATGTTTCGCTACGATTCTGCCTTACCCCTTATTCCTAACACTACAAGCATGTACTCATGACACATAGCTACTATGTAATCTTGAACCCTTCTCCTAAACCTAATGTCTAACTCTGTTTAGCACCCATCAATCTAATATTGTTAAGCTCTTGGCACGAACATTTTGTGATAGACTATTGCTGTGACTATTTAAGTTTTGTGGTGCTTCTCTGGTGTTAACATGTGTGCAACTATGTTTTCACATATGAACTTCGTGTCCCAAGTTCCCCTTCCTTGTTTGTGTTTGTTTCCTCAACTATGTATGGTTTGAGTTGCTGATTGTCCTGTTTTTTTCCTCCTCAAAGTGATTTTAACAAAAGCAAACTCTTGTGTTGTTCTCCAAAGCCTATTTCAAAGCAATTATTTCAGAAAACTGTTTCCAACTCAACTCTTTTAAAACTATGTCAAGCACTCTCACTCTACTATTAGATGTCTAGGTTCTGCCCCTCTAATGTGTGACTGCCTAGGGACCCATATGAGCTGCCTCTGAACTCTGACACATTAGGGTTGGCTTTTCCATACTAGATATACTATGTTTGGTTATGAATCTGGTTGTGAGCACTGCCCGGGATCCCTTGATATCCTTAGGGAACTTTGACACACCTGGATCATGTGAAAGGTTGTGAACCAATGGAATTTGAGACATCCTGGAGATTCTGGGCCTATCAGTAGGCTCCCTATAGTATAAATTCTTCTTTTCTTATTTCAATTATGGAATTTGTGTAAACGGTTTGTAATAACTATTGTAAACAATTCTCTGGGATGGATAGCAAAAGAGGAAGGGGTAAATATGCATGCTATAGTTATTAAAGGGTAGAAAACATGTCATTAGGTTTATATTCCTAATTGTGCAACAGAAATCCTATGTATGACTCATGTGTTCAATGCTTGCATTAGAAATCATGCATTTAGGTCCAATGACTACTTTTTCAGCATATGCATCTCTATATCACTTAGAAAACTCTATGTTAAAATATGCTAATAACTAGTACTTTACCATTACGTTATGCACTGCCATGAACACTTAGAGATCCTACCTTAGGATAAAAACAACGCTAATAAACAGGTCATTTTCACATCTTCTGCATATTCTAAAATCATGTTCAAACGTTGTAACATTTATGCATTTAGAAAATCCTATTTAGGTCTTGCATATACATCACTCTGCATTTTCTGTGCATTAGATATCATGCCTTTATATTGCATTCATATCCGCTCATGCATCTCTAGCTTAATTATTGATAAAAACATATTCACACAGGTTGTAATATTCCTGAACTCTGAGAATTTAGAACAACATGTTTAGTAATACAACTCACACAGTTTCCTCTAAGTAATTCTAATTACTGATGTGTTGTCTTACGCCTAGGCAAGCCTTAAGTGCTAAATTTGTTAAAACTTGAAATATACTTCTTTATGTATGTTGCTTAACTATCAACAAGTTTATAATTGGTAGGCAAAACTGATTAGGATTCCCTCTCTTAATTGTGGAACAAATTTGTTTTCTCTTTTATTACCTAGATACCATGCCTTAGGGTTCTGAAACTAAATATGGACCTTACATGTGTATGAGTAGTGTTGTTATGTGCATTACTTGTGGAAGTATATATAAGCCTTCTATCTGCTTTTTGTGCCTTCCCTCCATTGAAGTCTTATTTGTTTTTATCTGTCGCCCTAGACTCCTTCGGGACATTTAGTAAAGGATGGGTAACATCACGCAATAGAGGTCGTAGACCAACACTCGTTTTAATTACCTTTACGGGATATGAAGGGTAGATATGGATATGATGACCAGTGCACTAATACCACATGTATCTCCTCTTTGAGGAGTGACATACCGTGTGCATTGATGTGATCCATATTACAAATAACCTAGGACATCCTTACCCCATATGCCTGCTTAGAATATAATTGTTTCAAAACCTTAATTCACTATTAAACATTTTCAAACTTAGTAACATATGTGTGCCTAGACTGTAAATGTTTCAAAAACGACCTTCTCCTTTTAAACATTAATTGCCTATTTGCTACTTGTACAAATTCACAAAAGTTTTTGGCCGGGAACCACAGTTGTGGATCCTGAGGGGTTCCTCACACCTTCCCCTTAGGATAATTTCAAGCCCTTACTCTATCTCTGGGTACCAAAACTTGTTTGTAAAAATGAACCTAAATAGGTGCCCTAACGCACCTTAAACTCGTTAGATGGCGACTCTCCAAAACTCACAAACCCCTTTCCCAAAAGGAAACGAGTTGTCCCAACAATGTCAAAAACCCTTGACCGACCCCAAAAGGAGTTGGAAAAAGGGGGCACGACACTAACATCGATCGAATGATTGATGCTACAGTTTTCCACGAGATACATACATTTTTCGATGCCTACTATGGGTACAACCAAATCCAGATGGACCCAGTAGCCCTAGAAAAAACTTCTTCTATCACTAAGTACGGAACTTACTGATATTATGTAATGCCCTTCAGGCTAAAAAATGTGGGAGCTACATATCAATGCCTAGTTAATAAGATGTTCGAACAACAAATAGGAAAATCAATGGAAGTTTACATTGACGATATGTTAGTTAAGACTCTGCACGCAGAGGATCATTTGACTCATTTGTAGGAGACATTCAAAATCTTGAGGAAATACAACATGAAGCTTAACCCCAAAAAGTGTGCTTTAGGGGTCGACTCGGGAAAATTCCTCGTCTTCATGGTGTCAAATCGGGGAATCGAGATCAACCCCGATAGGATTATGGCATCGAGTACATCACCGTTGTGGACAGTGTGAAAGTCGTTAAGAGGTTGACCAGACGGATAGTTGTCCTAGGCCGGTTGATTTATTGGTCATCTGATTGGAGCCACAGGTTCTTTTGCTTACTCAAAAAGAAAAATGATTTTACATGAACCGCGGAATGTCAGCAAGTGTTGGAGGAATGGAAATGGTACCTATCGAGCCCACATTTGCTCCACACCCTAAAGGTAGATTAGAATCAATAGTTATACTTGGCGGTGTCCGAGATAGTGGTAAGTATTGTATTAGTTTGAGAAGAACAAAGTACGCAATTTCCAGTTTATTACGTGATTCGAACCTTAGGAGATGCTGAAACTAGGTATCCACACCTAGCAAGTATTGGAGGAAATGAAATGGTACCTATCGAGCCCACCTTTTGCTCCACACCCCAAAGGAAAATGAGAATCAATACCTATACTTGGCGGTGTCTGAGATTGTGGTAAGTAGAGTATTAGTTCGAGAAGAACAAGGTACGTTGTTTCTAGTTTATTACATGAGTCGAACCTTAGGAGATGCTGAAACTAGGTAACCACACCTAGAAAAATTTGCACTTGCATTAATATGGGCATCTACAAAACTAAAGTTGTATTTTCAGTGTTATCCTATATGTGTTATCACCACCTATTCCCTTCAAAAATATTGCACAAGCCCGAGTTATTGGGCCGATTGGACAAATGGGTCGTCGAAGTTGGCAGGTACGATATTGAATATCAACCCCGAACCGCCTTCAAGTCTTAAATATTAGCAAACCCCGTGGAAGACTTTTCTCCAACCCTCGTACGCAAAGTGGAAAGGGAACTTTTGCTAAAATCAGGTACCTCATCGGGGGTATGGACCCTCTTCACGAGCGGAGCCTCAAACTTGAAAGGATCCGGGCTCGGTATTGTTTTGAGACCGCCTACATACAATGTTATTAGGCATTCGATTAAAACTGCCAAACTTACTAACAACGAGACCGAGTATGAGGCTATGATGGAAGTTCTCGAACTAGCTAAAAGCTTGGGCGCAAAATTCATCGAAGCTAAATGTGAGTTTCACTGGTAGTTAACTAGGTACACGTAACCTTAGAAGTTCGAGAGGAGAGGATACAAAGGTACTTAGTCGGCCGACAAAGATGAAATCAGCTTACACCACTTCAACATGGGATCGTCAGTCGACAAAGATGAAATCATGTCGGGGACTATCGCCCAACTCTCGAGGTCTATAATCGAGGAAGGGCATGCTGAAATTAATTCTACAAGCTTAACCTGATATTGGAGAAACAAATACATCTAATATTTCAAGAATGGGAAGCTGCCATTGGATCCCAAGGAATCGAGGACCTTACAGACCAAAGCCGCTCAATTCACATTAGACGAAGAAGGAACACTATACATGAGAACATTCGACGGTCCATTGGAAGTATGCTTGGGGCCAGGAGATACTTACTATGTTTTGCGAGAAATCCACGAAGGCACTTATGGAAACCATTCTGGCGCCGAGGCACTAGTTCAAAAGGTCATTCGAGCAGGATACCATCGGGATAACACTAGTTCAATTGATCACAACCCTGGATTATTTGCATCTACTGAATACAAAACAATACTTTCGTACTTGATAATTAGTTATTCCATAGATTCATAGTATAAATTAGTTACATTCCTGGATTTTATTTTGGCTTGATTAAATAACAATTAGAGTGATTCAGCAAGTAGGTTACGCAAGTTCCTGTGGGTTCGACATTCGATTCAACATTATATTACTTCCTACGACCACGTATACTTGCGTGTGCGTTTGGGACCAACACCGGTCTAGAATAGCTACTGGCTCCTCCTCATAAGACAAGTCCTTGTCCAACTGGACAATGCTGAAACCTAACACATGGGCTGGATTGCCGTGATACCTCCGAAGCATGGACACATGAAAAACTTGATGTACGGCTGATAAGCTAGGTGGAAATGCAAGTCTGTAAGCCACCTCTCCCACTCGATCAAGAATACCAAACGGACCAATGAACCTAGGGCTAAGCTTTCCCTTCTTCCCAGATCTCATCACGCCCTTCATAGGCGACACTCGGAGCAATACCCGCTCACCAACTATGAAAGCCACATCTCGAACCTTGCGATCTGCATAACTCTTTTGCCTGGACGGAGCTGTACGAAGCCTATCCTGAATGATCCTGACCTTGTCCAAGGCCTCCTGAACCAAATCTGTACCCAACAACCGAGCCTCTCCTGGCTCAAACCATCCAACCAGCGATTGACACTGCCTACCATATAAAGCCTCATAAGGAGCTATCTAGATACTCGACTTGTAGCTGTTGTTGTAGGCAAACTCTGCTAAAGGCAGGAACTGATCCCATGATCCTCCAAAGTCAATAACACAAGCTCGGAGCATATCCTCCAATATCTGAATAGTCCGTTCGGGCTGTCCATCCGTATGAGGATTAAAAGCGGTGCTCAACTCCACCTGGGTGCCTAACTCTCACTGAACTACCTTCCAAAAACGCGAGTTAAATTGCACGCCCCGTTCCGAAATGATAGATACCGGCACAACATGAAGGCGAACAATCTCCCAGACATAGATCCCAGCTAACCTCTCGGATGAATAGGAGACTCCCACAGGAATGAAATGCGCTGACTTGGTCATCCTATCAACAATGACCCAAACTGCATTGAACTTCTTCTGGGTCAACAGAAGTCTAGTAACGAAGTCCATAGTGATCCTCTCCCACTTCCACTCGGGAAGCTCAATCCTCTAAAATAAACCACCAGGCCTCTGATGATCATACTTAACCTGTTGACAATTCAAACACCACGCCACATATGCCACAATATCCTTCTTCATTCTACGCCATCAATAATGTTGTCGCAAATCCTGATACATCTTCGCGGCGCCCGGATGAATAAAGTATCGGGAACTATGGGCCTCCTCTAGAATCAACTCTCGAATCCCGTCAACATTGGGCACACAAACTTTCCCCTATAATATCAAAACACCATCATCATCTAAGGTCACCTGCTTGGCGCCTCCGCGCTGCACCGTGTCTCAAGGACACACAAATAGGGATCATCAGATTGCCGATCACGGATACGCTCCAATAATGAAGAAGGAGCGACCGTACAAGCCAACACTCGACTAGGCTCAGAGATACCCAACCTCACAAATCGATTGGACAAACCCTGAACATCCAAAGCAAGAGGCCTCTGACTGACCGGAATAAAAGCAAGATTGTCCATACTAGCTGACTTCCTACTCAAAGCATCGGCCACCACACTGGCCTTCCCCGGGTGATATAGGATGGTAATATCATAATTCTTCAACAGCTCCAACCACCTTCTCTGCCTCAAATTCAACTCCTTTTGCTTAAATAAGTACTGAAGACTCTTATGATCCGTGAACACCTCACACGCCACGCCATACAAATAGTGACTCCAAATCTTCAATGCGTGGACAGTGGTTGCCAACTCCAAATCATGCACTAGATAGTTATTCTCATGAATCTTCAACTGCCTCGAAGCATAAGCAATGACCTTACCATCCTGCATCAACACTGCACCAAGCCCAATACGAGAAGCATCGCAATAGACTGTATAAGGCCTTGAACCTGTGGGCAAAACCAATACCGGTGCCATAGTCAGAGCTGTCTTGAGCCTCTGAAAACTTGCTTCACACTCGTCCGACCATCTAAACTGGGAACCCTTCTGGGTCAACCTGGTCATCGGGGCTGCAATAGATGAGAACCCATCCACGAATCAACCATAATAGCCTGCCAGTCCCAAGAAACTCCAAATATCTGTAGTTGATGTTCGTCTAGGATAGTTCTTCACTGACTCAATCTTCTTCGAGTAAACCTGAATACCCTCTGCTGACACAACATGACCCGAGAATGCAACTGAACTCAAACAGAACTCACACTTCGAAAACTTTGCATATAACTGACTATCCTTCAGAATCTAAAGAACCACTTTGAGATGCTGCTCGTTCTCCTCCTGGCTGCGGGAGTATATCAAAATATCATCAATGAAGACTATCATGAACGAGTCCAAATAAGGCCTGAACACCCGGTTCACCAAGTCCATAAAAGCCGCTGGGGCATTTGTCAACCCAAATGACATGACCAAGAACTCGTAATGTCTGTACCGAATGCGGAAAGCTGTCTTAGGGACATCGGATGCCCTAATCCTCAACTGATGGTAGCCAGATCTCAAGTCTATCTTTGAAAATACCCTGGCACCCTGAAGATGATCGAACTAATCATCGATCCTCGACAGTGGATACTTATTCTTGACCGTAACCTTGTTCAATTGCCGGTAATCAATGCACATCCTCATCGAACCATCTTTTTCTTTTCACAAACAATACTGGAGCACCCCAAGGAGAAACGCTGGGCCTAATGAAACCCTTCCCAAGCAAATCCCGCAACTGTTCTTTCAACTCTTTCAACTCTGGCGGGGCCATGCGATACGGCGGAATAGAAATGGGCTGGGTGCCCGGAGCCAGATCAATGCATAAATCAATGTCCCTGTAGGGTGGCATCCCCGACAGGTCTGAAGGGAAGACCTCAAGAAACTCACCAACCACGGGTACCGAATTAATAGAGAGAACCTCAACACCGGAATCGCGCACATAAGCCAAATAAGTTAAACACCCCTTCTCGACCATACACCGAGCCTTCACGTACTAAATAACATTGCGGGTAGAATGACCAGTAGTTCCTTTCCAGTCCAAACGGGGTGAATCCGGTAAGGCTAAGGTCACCCTCTTGGCATGGCAATCCAAGATAGCATGATATGGGGATAACTAGTCCATCCCCAATATAACATCAAATTCGACCATACCTAAAAGCAACAAATCAATACGGGTCTCAAGACCCCAATCCCCACAACACAAGAACGATGGACTCGATCAACCACGATATAATCACCCACTGGGGTAGATACATAAACAGAAATCTTAGTAGATCACTACGCATGACTAGGTACAGTGCAAAATAAGATGACACATACGAATATGTAGACCTTGGATAAAATAGCACTGAAGCATGTCTGTCACAAACCCGAATAGTACCTGTAATGACTGCATCTGAAGACTTAGCCTCTGGTCTGGCTGGAAGAGCATAACATCGGGGCTAAGCCCCACCACCCCGAACCACATCTCTGGGACGGTGGGCTGCTGGCTGGCCTCCACTTTTGGAGGCCTGAGCTCCACCTCTATGACCTCTGCATGCACCTCTATCACCTCTAGCTGGATGGGCATGCAATTGAACACCCGATGCCTACACCATGGCACGAGAACCCTGATGCTCAAGGGCAAAATCTGGCAAGGTGAACCGAATCACCGCAAGTGTAACAAGACCTTGGTTGTTGAGGGAACTGGATCTGACCCTGTCGACCTGAATGACCACCCCGGAGACTCTGATGCGGCAGTGCACTGATGGGAGCTGGTGGCGCATTGTAAGGCTGCTGATCAGAATAGTGCGTCTGATAACCACGACCACCTAAAGTACCATGGGAAACCTGGAGAGCTGACTAAAAGGGTCTGGGGGGATGACCTCTACCTGAAGAATCCCTTCCCCCATATGAGGCTCCACTGAAACGACCGAAATGATGGGGGCTCTTGTCAGACCCCTGACCACCACCCCGTGACAGAATCATCTCAATCCTCCTGGCCACATTGGCCGCATCCTGGAATGGTATATCTGTACTTGACTCTCTAGCCCTCTGAAGTCTGATAGGCCAGGCCAATCCCTCAATAAATCTCCGTACCCTCTCCCGATCAGTGGGAAGTATCATAAGAGCATGTTGGGCTAGAGTGATGAACCTAGTCTCGTACTGAGTGATGGACATGGATCCCTACTGGAGACGCTCAAACTACCTCCAAAGGTCCTCTCTGTAAGTAATGGGAAGGAACTTCCCCAAAAATACCTCTGAGAACTGAGTCTAAGTCAAAGGTGTAGATCTAACTAGTCTGGCTAAGCAATAGTCTCTCCACCAACTCTTGGTTGCGCCCGATAACCGAAAAGTAGCGAAGTCAACCCCGTTGGACTCCACTTTGCCCATATTACGAAGAACCTCATGGCAGCTGTCCAAATAATCCTGGGGGTCCTCTGATGGTGAACTAGTAAAAGTAGCAGTGAATAACTTAGTGAACCTGTCTAGTTTCCACAAAGCATCTGTTGACATAGCTGCTCCCTCTACTTCCGGTGTTGCAATACCCGGATGAGGTACTCCGGCTAGCTGAGGTGTCAGAGTCTGAAACTATGGAGCTAGCTACTCTGGCACGCGGGCGGCAGGAGTCTGGGCACATCCCCCAGCCTGAGAGACTGCTGGTCAGTAGGAAGAAGACACGCTTGTGCTACACTCTCCATGAGTCCGGCTAGACGGACAAGGGCATCCTGAAGCACTGGGGTAGCTATGAACCCCTCTGGGACCTGAGCTAGTTTAACTAGGTGTGCCGGAACAGGGAGCTCCTCATCAGAATCGACATGAGGGTCCTCCATTGGGGCTGCTACTCTAGGCTGAGCCCGGCCCCGGCCTCGGCCTTTAGTACGGCCTCTTCCTCGACCTCGACCCCGAGTAGGAGCTGTAGCCGGAGTGTCAAGCTGATGGGCGGAACCAAGGGAAGCACGCGTCCTCTCCATCTGCGAGAGAATATAATAGAAACTCAATCAGTACTCAGAATTCATAGCGCACGACAGAGAAGAAATGAAATATGGAGTCATCCTAACTTTGCAGCCTCTGGGGATAAATATAGACGTCTCTGTACCGATCCCTCAGACTCTACCAAGTTGTCTGTGACTTGTGAGACCTAAGTAACCTAGTGCTCTGATACCAACTTCTCACACCCCGAAATCCCACCGTCGGGCCGTGATGGTGTCTAACGTTGAACCCGCTAGACAAGACAACGTGTATAGCTAAACTAGCATAATAACCTCAATTTAACAGAATAAGCTAAAATAGTTCACGATTAAACAACGGAAATTAATACAGGTTTAAGCTAAGTAAAGACAAGCATAATATAGACTCGCAAAATTTCCCAAAACCCGTAGTCAAAAACTCACGAACAATCCGAAAGAGTGCTAAATACAAATCTGAATGGAAATACATGATTGTCTCTGAAACTAGAGGAAAAATAAGACAGAAACGAAGACATAGGGATGGGAGAGACTCCAAGGCCCACGAACGTCAGCAGGTATACCTTGAAGCCTCTAGGATAAGCTGGAAGACACTCCCACTAATGATGTCCTCTGGGTCCGGCTGCGTAATCTGCACAACATAAAGAAGTGCAGGTGTAGGATCAATACAACCGACCCCATGTACTGGTAAGTGCCTAGCCTAACCTCGGAGAAGTAGTGACGAGGCTAGAACCAGACTACCAAATAAGCATGTGCAATCCATATATATATATATATATATACAACGGATAAGAACTATAGGGAGAAAAAAATTAATAAAGGAAGGGGAACATGCTGTGGGGGAGATAACAATTTCATATAAGAAATTTCAATGAGGAAAAGAACAACAAAGCCAGCATATCAATAACGACAAGAAATCACAAACTTGCACGGAATCAACCTTCGTGCTTTTACTCTCGTCCTCACTATGCAATGTATAATGTAATCAATGTAAATCATGGCACGGCATCACCCTTCATGCTTTTACTCTCTTTCCTCATAGTATAAT
Source organism: Nicotiana paniculata (assembly GCA_005239505.1). Classification (NCBI taxonomy): domain Eukaryota; kingdom Viridiplantae; phylum Streptophyta; class Magnoliopsida; order Solanales; family Solanaceae; genus Nicotiana; species Nicotiana paniculata. The sequence continues at coordinate 51,129 of ML360498.1, read as the reverse complement.
CAATGAATATCGGTGCGGAGTGGTAGATCATATGACACGGCATCACCCTTCGTGCTTTACACTCTTTCCTCATAATATCAAACAATGCACGTCATCACCCTTCGTGCTTTAGCACTCTTCCTCACCCAAACAACAATCACAAACAAGGGCAAGGGAGTAAACAGAATAGAAATAATAATCCCGGCAAGGGAACAATATCAAACAATGCACGGCATCACCCTTTGTGCTTTAACACTCTTCCTCACAATACCAAACAGTGCACGGCATCACCCTTCGTGCTTTAACACTCTTCCTCACCCAAACAGCGATCACAAACAAGGGCAAGCGAGAAACTAGAATAAAATAGAAATCCTGGCAAGGGAACATCAATTAAACAATTAAATCCCGGCAAGGGAACATCAATTAAATAATTAAATCCCGGGAAATGAAAAATAACAATAATCTCAACATCCCAATAAGGGATACAATATCAAAAGAAACAATGACCCGGCTAGGGTATGTTTTAGTAGATCTTTCTCCTTCTTTCACTTTCATTTCATAATTTACTCTATTACTTGAGCAAATGCTCCAAAGGATTCAATTATCTCATATATCTTCATCATTCGTGTTACCATCTGAGCCAATGCTCCAAAAGAGTTTAAAGATTACAATTCCCTTCACATATTCTTCACAACATATAGAAATCATCAATTGGGCATGGAAATTAGCACAAAATCAGAATATTCACAATATAAGGACTCACGGTCATGCTAGAAACCAATGTATAGATACTCATCACCATGCCTATAGGTCGTATTTGACAATTACCAAGTAGCAAATTATACTCGACTCATATTCCCTCAAGCTAAGGTTAGACCAAACACTTACCTCGTGTCGAAAGTATAGAAATCAACCCTCTAACACCGCCTTTGCTTTAGAATTCAACTCCGGAATGGTATTATATAGACATAATCAACTCAAGTATAACAATAAGGATTCAATGATTCAATTACATAGCCTAATTATCTATTTCCTTGCATTCTTCCAAATTTATAAAATTCAACCCCGGGCCCGCTCGCTCGGATTCTTATAATTCTCGAAGGAACACTCACCCAAAGCCTAAGGATTATTAATATACGATTTTTACTTGATTTCATGGCCAATTCACAGAAAATTCTCAAATGATCACAAGTTCTAGGTTACTACCCAATTTCTTGAATTTTTGCACTAGTTTATGTAGTTAATTAAGCTAGGATGCATGCATGAAACAAATTTCCAGGTGGAGTTCACATACCTTACAAGACCTGGTTGATAGCTCTTAAAAATGGAGGAAATCTCCTAAGGAAGAAGATGGAAAATGAAAAATGGGTTTAAAAACCGTATTTAAAACTCACTGCATGAACACTGATCTCGCACCTGCGGCTCTGGGGACCGCACCTGCGGTCTTGCACTTGCGAGCAGAATTGGGCTAGGGGGGTCTGGGATCGCACCTGCGAAGTTGAGACCGCACCTGCGGAATTGGCCAGGCCATTGGTGACCACACCTGCGAAGCCTGGGACGGCACCTGTGGTCTCGTACCTGCGATGCTGGGCAATCGCACCTGCGGTCACACCAGAGCAGGTGCACCAGCAGCTTTGTTTACTGGTTTTTAGCATCGTTAGGTGCCCGGAAGGCACTTGGGCCCACCCGAGCCCTAGTCCAAATATACCAAGGACTCCCAAATAATAATACGGACTCGCTCGAGCCTTCAGAACACTCAAAAAAACGCTAACACTCGAAATCACACCCCCAAACATCAAGAACCAAACGTAGGAATTTTAAGTTTTCTAAACATCACTAACAACGTGTCGAACTGACCTATACAACTCGGAATGATACCAAATTTCACAGATAACTCAGACAACATCCTACGAACTTATTCGTGCGATCAAATCGCCAAAACAACATCATATACATCAAATTAAGCTTTGAGGTCCATGAATTCTATCAAACTTCATAAAACATCATTTTTTTCATTTTAATTCTGAAACACGCCAAACGAAATTTCCTACGGACACGCCCAAGTCCCATATTTTCCTACGGACCCTCCGGGACGGTCAAAAATTTACTCATTTTAATATCAAATCTTAGCATTTTTTACAAAATTTCATATTTAAGCTGTCCGGCTACGCCCTCGGACTGTGCACACGAATCGACGCAACTACAGATGAGGTTTTCAAGGACTCGGAAGTACAAAATGAGTAATAAAATAGGTGATGACCCAAACCTTTGGGTCATCACAATGTTTATCAATTTATCTTAATTTAGCCAGCATTCTATTTCAAATAATTAATTGCAAAATTGCATTACAAATGATTTCAAAAGTATTTCTTGATTTAATGTATTATTTTTGGTCTTATCAAGATCAAATCATCTCATAGTTAGCCAAATTGGCACTTTTCGGCTATAATTGCAATAACTTTGTAATTATATCTCCATCATACGTTTTATACTAATTTTTATCTAGTAATTAGTCATTTTGTATTTTTAAATACTAAATAATCTTTTTAATTTATTTTCTACGCATCAATTTCATGTTTACAATTACTAGCTATTTTATAAATTGTTTTATCTAAACTAATTAGGTATTTAACAGCTAGCCTCTTTTTATTTCAATTATAGACTAAATTGACCTGATTCCTAACCCAATTAAACAACCCAACAGACCCTAAGCCCAATTCCTAAAACTACCCGGCCCAATCCGGATTTAATCCTGACCGTTGATCAAAATTGATTAACGGTCCAGGTTCCCCCTTCCCCCCTTCTCATTTCCCCCTCACTCTTCTACCGTCTCATCTCCCTCGTCTCTCTCTAAATGCACCACCTGCTAAACCTATCTCCTCCCTTCTTTGGCCGTAGCCTTACAAGAAAACATGGTGGTTTCACCACCCGCAACCTCATGGCTCCCTCAAGTGAATCAGAGGCAGTTCACTCACCTCTTATGATGTCATGCCATTTTTCTGGCCATCCATGGCCGTCCGAGTATGATCTTACCACTTTTCGGTTAAAATCAGCGATTTTGAGTTACTTCTCCTTCTCTCTGGGCTTTCTCTTTGCAACCCTAACATCTAAACTCTCGATTATTTTAGATCTGTAACAGATCTATACATATTTCGAGTTATTTTGATGTTTTCTTTAAAAGATTTTTCATTTTCCCTAAAACAATTTTTTCATCTACCAAACTAGGGTTCCTGAAACCCTTTTCAAAATAGCTTTCCTTTCTGATTTCTATCATTATCGTATGATTCTCATCATGTTTATCATTATCTAAACCTTTTACCTTTTTGTCTGGTTTATTTTGCTAAAAACTCTAAGTTTTCAGTTTTAATCCTATATTCTAAGTGTGTCTTTGATGATACGTTTGATTAATATGTGCATGTGTTTGATTCTCATGAGCTTCCCAAGTCTCTATGATTTTGCCCTATTGATTTCTTATTAGACCTTCCGATTCTTTGTTTTTCCGCTCATACTTTGCTTGTTCTTTTATTCCCCCTAATTGCTACTATTTTTTTTACGAATTTCTTACTACTATGATCATTAGGATTCTTCATTATTGTATATTCTGTTAAATCCTTAATTATTTGTTATGTTCTATGTGAATCCCTAATTTTATGTGATTAGGGTTTATGATTTTTGCCTAATGTTTGTTTATCCCGCTTAAAATTAGTACTATTTGCTACTTTGAATCTTCGAACAGTTGCAAATCGGTACTGTTCTCCACTGATTCTGAATACTTCATTAAACATGTGATACTTTCCCTAATTGATGCTGATTTCCTATGATTTGAATAATTTTGTCAAATTAACTCACATGTGCTTTCCTTAATTAGGGTATTCTGAACTTAGCCCCTATATATGGCTTATAATTTTCTTAAATTTTGTTTCCTCGTGTGTTGCAATCAGTGTATACAATTTTCTTTCCTTATGGTATTATTGTTTATTAACGTTTGACCAATGACTCCTTAATTAAAGGGAGTACTTACATTAATATGATCCTAATTGATGTTTACTTATATAATTGTGTTGAACTATTATTTGTTACCTTATTTTCTGCCTATTTTCAAAACTGTAAGTACCTTCACTCTTTCATTAAATAGGGTACGAACAAACACACTGTTCAAAGATCTCTCTTACATACACATATACTCTTTTCTGCTCCTTTTCTTATTACTTGTTATGATCAGTCGGCTGCAAGCCAAGACTTATTATTCTACTCTTTAAGTTCTTCATCCTGTGTTTGACATCTCCTATCTGGTATGTCCTAATTACAATTCAAGTTTCCAAAATAATATGTTTCTCTTAATGCTTCATTTTATCTTGTATCTGATATGTTTCTACTTGTGGTTTTACGGTGATTTTTGCATTTAACTTGATTACAATGTGATCCATTTTACATGTTATGTATCCCCCTATTTAGACTCAGCATGTTTATTACCCTTTTTGCATGTTTCAATGTGATTCTGCCTCACTTTTTTCTTCTTTGATTCCCGGCACACAGCGATCTGCATTATATGTTACTATGTATTCCAGAACACATGCTGAACCTATGTGTGACTCTACCTATTGTGTGTTTCCCTATATGCTTCATACTTGTCCCCAACCCCTCACTTCCCTGCTTGTGATTGTTATACTTGCTCTGTTTGATGTATCTTATGTGTATTGTTGTGATCCTGAGACTTTGATTGTCTTCCTCCTTTGCTTTCAAACTGTTTTCACTAAAGCATAACTCTTCTATTATTCTTCAAAGCTCATTTCAAACAAGTTATTTTCAAAAGTTGTTTCCTTACTAAACCTTTTCAAAACTATGTCAAGCACTCGCACTATACTCTTAGAAACTTAGGTTCTCCCCTCTAATGTGTGACGTCTTTTGGATCCCTATGAGATCCCTCTGAACAATGATGCATTAGAATTGGCCCTTCCACACTACACTTACTCATTATGGTTATGAAAATCTGGGTGTGAGCACTGCTCGGGATCCCTTGAGCTCCTTAGGGAACTCTGACATACCCGGATTATATGAAAGGTTGTGAAACACATGTTGGCATTGCGACTTCTGGAGATCTGGGCCTATTGGTAGGCTCCCTATAATGTAAATTCTTATTTTTCTTATTCATTTATGCAATTCATGCAATGGTCTGTAATAATTGTTTGTAAACAACTATTGGGAATGGATAGTGAAAATGGAAAAAGGTAACTATGCATGCCAAAGGGTAGAAATCATGTTCTTAAGTTTATATTTTCTATTTGCGCAAAAGAAATCATGTTTAGGGCCAATATGTGCAAATCATGCATTAGAAATCATGTTTCATAGGTTTCTTGTCTACTATTTCAGCATATCACTTGATATTACTGTCATATCACTTAGAAAATCATGTGTTAGGATAAATGATGCTAATAATTGGTATCTTCCGCAATCCTGCTTCATACTGCTATGCACACTTAGAAATCATGTTCTAGGATAAACAACACTAAAATAAACTGTCACCTGTGCATATTCTCAAACCCTTCCTAATGTTATAACTATTAGGCATTTAGAAATCCTGCCTAGGAACTCCCCATATGAATCATTATGCATCCCTACTTGTACATTAGATATCATGTTATAGGATCATATTCGTTCAATTATACCTAGTCTAACTACTGATGCATGAAAAAGGCATAAAACAACTTTACTCCGTTTTTTCAAAACAATTAGAAATAATCTTGTGTCTTGCAACACCTAGAACAACATGTTTAGGTAACAATTTAAAATAGTTTTCTCTAATAATTCTAGTAATTAGTATACACTGTCCCTGCCTAAGCAAGCCTTAGGTGATATAATTGTTAAAAAACTAGAAATATGCCTCTTTTGTGTATACTGCCTAACAGGTCTTAAAATCAGTAGACAAACTGATTAGGGGTCGCTTCTGAGTCTACAAAATAAATATGCATATCTTCTTATGTTCTGAACTCCCTTAAACACCATGTCTTAGGGTTCTAAATTAGTAATATTGCCCTTAATTGTGTTTGAGTCGTGTTATTTATGTGCATTACCTGTGGAGGTAAATTTGAGCCTCTTATCTTCTCTTCTCTATTCCTATTTGCTGAAGTCCTATATGTTTTGTAACACATATGTGCGTAGACTGCGAATCTTTCAAAACTCTTTCTTGTTTAAACATTAATGGCCTATTTTCTACTTGCTTAAATTCACACTGTTGTTTAGCCGGGAACCACAGTTGTGGACTCTGACGGTGCCTAACACCTTCCTTCTTGGAGTAATTTCAAGCCCTTGCCCTTTCTCTGGTTGTCTAAATCTTGTTTGTAAATAAACCCAAATAGCTGCCCTAACGCACCTTAATTCGTTAGGTGGCGACTCTTCAAATCCTTGCATGCCCCTTTCCCAAAAGGAAACGAGTTGTCCCAATAATGTGAAGACCCCGACTAATCCGAAAGGAGGAGTTGAAAAAGGGGGTGCGACAGCATGGCGACTTTGCTAAGAATTTTAGGCTTTTACCATAACAAACCACTTTGTGTATTTGTACCTCTTCCCTTTCCTTCTTGGCGACTTTGCTGGGAATATTATGTTTTTACCATAACAAACCACTTTGTGAATTTGTAAAATTAATTGTTTATTTCCTACAAGTATTTGATTTTCCTCTAAGACAAAACTGACATATTTTCTTTTTTCCTTTTGTAATCACTTTTAAATTATAACTGTTGTATTTACTACTTTCGCAACGTGCAAATACATGACTACATGCCTCAACATCATACTCCACTCGTTCCAAAATAAATCATATAGCAACGCTTGATGAGTTATTGTTCCCATCCTATTTTTATCACCCCTAAATTTAGAAAGGCTTATTTGCGATAAAACTAGTCGATCAGCGGTGCAATCGACGGTTCTGTGCCTTTCCCCTTCAGTTGTCCACTCAAGGGTATCAGTATAAAACTCCATAGAAACCGTACTCTGTTATATTGTCGCATGCATCATAGTCAAACCTAGTTAGGCTAATATGTTGCCCGCATAATGGCCTTTAAGACAGCCTTCTCTAAAGTCCCCCGGGTTTTCATAATCCCAATGTACATCATCACGTTCCGTGCATTTATTTGGAGAACTAAATGCTTGAATGCTAATCAGAAATGTTAAATAGTCGAGTCTGGTGGGGGTAAGGGCTTAATCATGTTTATCTTGCATAAATATGAGGCACGAAGTCCCTAGATTCGGCATGGTTAGCAATATTCACCCAAAGCTTTAGAATTGGTGGGAGGATCATCACTCTAGTGATAAGACACTTGTCAAGAAATACTTGGGTAACCTACCGTATCTCCTAGACATTCAACCCAACAACATGTTGATCGAGGCTACTACCTTATTCTAGGATAGCGAAAGAGCTGTCTTTCATTTTGGGGTCATTGAGATGACACCATTGCTAGAGGAAATAGGAGGATTGGCGAGGTTAGTCTCGGGAACTCCTGGGTTGTTAGTTCCTGAAACCGTACAGACAAAGGCTTTTGAAAATGATGGGTCTAAAGAAGAACGCAGAGTTAGTGTGTTTGAAGAAGTCGTACATCCCTTTCGAGTATTTGTATGAAAGGTATGGTAACAGAAAGTCATGTCGTACCAACCATGATGAATTCGCCATAACATCTTTGGGACACATTCACCGTTTCATTGTTTGCTTCCTGGGGTTGATCATGTTTCCAACAAAGAAAGAAAGGATCCACACTAGGTTAGCCATGGTAACCAAGACATTGACGGAGGGAATTGGTGGGCAGACTTTCAGCATCGTCCCTATGATCATTTCGGACCTTTATCAAGCCTTAGAACACTGTCAAAGAGGAGCTAAGCACTTCAAAGATTGCAACTTGTTACTACAACTCTTGCTCTTAGAAGATCTCCAAAAAGGCCAGTACCGGCAAGAATTTTCGCGAATGGCATGTGACAACCACATCTCTTTCCATTACTCAAAGCGAATGACATATATTCCTGACAGGTTTGCTCAGCCCGAGACTACCAAAGAATGGGTAGAGTTCTTCGATAATCTGATTGAGGAGCAGGTGTAGTGGATGTTCGAGTGGTTTCAATAGATGAATTTATTGTCAGGTCTAGAGATGCACCATTCTTGGTACTAATTGGTTTGAGAGGAACATATCCTTACATCCCTCTCCGGGTTATGAGACAAGCAGGCAGAAAGCAAATTATACCAAGGGTCGACAAGATGAACCATTTCCGAGCAGACTATCAAGATGATGATACTCCTCACAAGTGCCAAGCCCAACACATGTGGCACTGTAGGATCATAATGGAAAAGTACATGATCGAACGAGACAGATACCACACAGGTTGTACACCTTTCTACTTAGGGTGGCTAGAAGACAAATGAGATGGTTTAGGCAGGCCAGGTGTAATGACTCAACCCGTCGTTTTGCGTATCAGGACCCCGTTCCCCTAAACGAGACTTCTGGTAGTGGCTTATAATGATTTATTACCTGCGGGGTCGGATGGTTCTGGATTCGGATGAGTTTTGAGTGCTACAGGAACACTTGGTTTTTAGTAAACGACCAAGTTCCAGTAGCTTCGTATGCTGATTTCGGACTTGGGCGTATGTTCAGAATGGGTTTTCGATGACCCGGGAGCGTTTCGGCGCTCGATATAGAAATAGGAATTTCCTTAAGTTTGAAATTTGGTTTGGAACGTGTTTTTGTGTTACCGAGGTCCGAATGAAATTTCAAGACCGGGATAGTTCTGTTATGTCATTTTTGAAATGCCTGTAAAATTTGGTGTCATTCCGAGTACTGTAGGTCTCTCCGGAGCATCGTTATAGAATCAAACAACTTGAAGTTCTTAAGTTATGATTTTAGAGGTTTTGGTAGGTGATTTTTAATTTCAACATTGTTTTAAGTGCTCTGAAGGCTCGAGCGAGTCCGTCTTATGACTTGGGACTTGTTGGTATATTTGGACGAGGGCTCGGTTGGGACCATGGGCCTCCCGGGCACCCAACGAGGCTAAAAACCAACTAAAATAGTTGTTGGTGCACCTGATCTGGTGTGACCGCAGGTGCGGTTTCCCAGTCGCAGGTTTGGGACTGCTCTTATGGTCCCAAGCATCGCAGGTGCGACCCCAGGTGAGGTCCCCCTTTCTCGCTGGTGTGGACATTCCTCCGCATGTGTGACCCCAGCCCCACTCGCCCCGTTCCGCAGGTGCGAGCCCTAGCTCGCAGGCGCGAGACCGCAGGTGCAGAATCCCTGTAGGCCATGTAGTATATATTCTTTAAAACCTGGGATTTTACGCCTTCCATTCATTTTCCTCCACCATTAGAGACTTGAGAGCTTGAGAAAGAACACAGCACAACCTAGCTACTGTCAAGGTAAGTTAATTCCACTTCAACACTAGTTTAATTCATGATCTTCTAGCTAAATTAACTACTAAATTAATGGAAAAATCAAGTTTTGGGTAGTAATTTAGGTTTTTGAGGAATTGATGAATTACCCATTTTATTGCTATAAATTCAAGTAGAAATCATATATTAACGATCGTTAGGCTTCGGGTGAGTGATTCCTTCGAGAATTTTAAATTGAACGTGCAGGCCTATGGATGAATTTTGGAAATTCTTCAAGAATGATTGAATTATTGAATAAATAGGATAATATCCCTACTTTGAGCATGAATTGATATGATTGTACCATATTTGTCTAGTTACGAGTCCTCAGGTGTAGAGTTCAGAGTTTCGGGCGCATCCTTAGTCCGAGAGGTAGCTTCGACACGAGGTGAGTCTCCTTTATAAACTCGTAAGAGGGAATTGTTCCCCTAGGTGATTTGTATGTTATGTGTAATTATTTTGGGGGCTACGTACGTAGAAAGTGACTAGAGTCCGTACGTAGCGGCTATTATTGTTATGACCGGGTAGTTAGGCCACAACATGCTCTTTATTCTTCCTGGAAATGAATTATATGTTATGCATTCCTGATGTATATAGTATGATCCTTTGTGATTTATGAGATTTGATAAATTTGAAGAACATGATTATGGAAAGGAAATTGTTAGTATTACTGTGTATGCATGTGACCGCTTTGCAATTTACATCCCGTGAGCGGAATGTAATTTCCCCCACTCTCATGGGAGCGGGTCATACGCCGCGGCAGATTGAAAGGTGCACTTGGTGTTCGGGCCGTTCGATCCTCGGCATTGCACATGTGAGATTATACTATGGTAAGAATGCACTTGGGGTTCGAGTCGTTCGATCCTCGACAATGCATAGATATTATCCTTATGACTCCGGTCGATTGTCTTATTCCTGCGTGCGCATGACTACTTGGTACTATTTCATGGTTATTGACTTGATAGAAATTTGGGGAAAAAGGAAGCAGAAGTTGTTAGTTACTTTCAGTATTTACTTGGATTTCTTGTGCTTTATGCGTACTTGTTGTTCACTGTCCTACATGCGTACCGTTTTCATTATACTCTGATATATATTATATTGTTGGACCTTAGTGAGTGTCAAGTCGACCTCTCGTCACTACTTCTTTGAGATTAGACTGGATACTCACCGGTTACATATTTATTTATGTACTCATGCTACGCTTCTGTACTTAATTGTACAGGTTCTGAGGCTGGCGCTTCTGGTTATCCGACCGAAGCTAGATATTGACCGTAGCGGACTAGACTTCATGGTGAGCTGCTCCTCATGATAACCCTCGGCAGCACCATGGGGTTCCTTTTGCTTATACCCGTCTATTTTTTTGCAGACTGTGGGATTGTATATATTCTATCCTTGTATATTCAGCTAGTATGCCCATGATACTCGTAACACTAGTTCCTGGCACATACGTACTAGTTATCATGAACTATAGACTGTACATATTTTTGGCTTATGCTTTCTCATGACTTTTTTGGTTTAAAAACTGTTATATTATCTTTTAAAATTCTGTTTCACACCTTATAACTTTGTACATGATGGAATATTAATCAAATAAGAAGGAACCCACCATTAGATAAGTATTGGCTTGCCTGACCTCGTTGTTGGGCGCCATCGCGACCTGAGTTAGGATTTCGGTTCGTGACACCAGGGTTCATCCGAGGCCACAAAATTATAGATGAGAGGGCCGAAGATTATGTCAAGTATAATCAACTGTGCAAGAGGATCCGTAAATGCGAGAGCGAGCGCCATGAGATACACGAAACCAACAAGAGGTTGATCGAAAAATGGAAAGACATGGCCGTCCATTCCAACAGAAAGCTGGAATACTTGGAGCGAGGCATAGTCGAGCCGGAGGGTAATATCATCAAACGAGTTGAAGACTGCCAAAAGGCTGAGGGAAATGAAGGTGGACATCTAGCCAGAGCATATCTACTGCTAGGACTTCACGAGCTGGGGAACCTGTTTAATGGAATCAAGGATGCGGTGTCTGGGGTAGGTTCTTCAGGAACTAAGTAGGATAGGATTTCTTTTTCGCTTTATCAATGTAATAAAGACAATGGCCATTACTGACTTTATTTCTTGCTTATTATAATAGTATCGTTTTGGATTCGTCTATTTTTACATGATTGAAATTAGGCATTTGGCTTTTAAGTTCTCCAAATCAACTTGTCGCTAGGCCTACCTGAGGCACAACGAGTCTCTCAAATTAGGAAACGCTTTATATTCGTGCACTATGTGTTTAAATACTGCAATACCTTTTCATAATCCTCACTGACTCGGCTACCTTTTTTCTTGTTTTGTTTTCTTTCCTTTTTATTATTCCCATCGCCAAAGGTTTGTTGGTGCACTCGCATCATCATCATACTACACAAGATCCAGGGGCCCTCCACCCTCTCCTCCTTCTAGTCCTCCAAAAGGAAGAATCAAATGCAAAGGAAAAATGGAATATTTGAGAAACATAACACCAGTTAAACGAGTAGAGGCTGCTGACGCCCAGGGTAATGTAGTTCAGAACAAGGCTGTGTCACAACTAGAGCAAAGGTTGGTGAAACTCCAAAGGGAGCTTGAGCAAGTCAGGAATTTGGCAAACTTATCCTTCACACTCAGTGTGCCAGATGTTAACCATCCTAACACCCAAAATCCCATACCTCCTCAAAAACCCCCACACAAACAGAATCACCCCGCAACTCATCACCATACCACTCCATCAAAGAATCAAACTCTTGCACCACAATTTAATGCTTGCCATACTTCAATAAACACTCCACTACTCGTTCCTGAGCTACAAAACTTCACAAATGACCACCTCTACACCCAGGCGCCCGTCCATCACAACAACCCCATCTATGTGGAGACTATGCCACACTCCACCCAACCTATTTCATACACACTTGAGTCTAGTGAAAAGGATTTTCTTATCAAGAATTTGGCTGAAGAACCTAAGAAGCTGACCAGTCGGGTTCAAGGTGTTGAGGGAAGAAAATGAGTTGAAGGACTGAACTATGAAGATCTTTGATACAACCCAATGTCGAACTTCCCGAGGGGTACAAACCTCCCAAGTTCGAAATGTTCCATGGTACAGGTGATCCGAGGGTCCATCTGAGGACCTATTGTGATAAACTGGTTGGAGTAGGAAAGGATGAAAAGATTCGCATGAAGTTGTTCATGAGGAGCTTAACAGGGGATGTTCTGTCTTGGTATATCAGTCTAGACCCCAAGAAATGGTCAAATAGAGTGAGCATGGCGTGAAACTTTATTGACCGGTTCATGTTTAATACGAAGAATGCGCCAGATGTGTTCTATATTCAGAACCTTAAGAAGAAGCCCACAGAAACATTTCGCGGAGATCTGAAGCTGCTATGGTCAAGCCCTCTTTAGACGAAGAACAAATGAATAAGTTCTTTATCCGAGCTCAAGATCCACAATACTATGAGCGGTTGTTGGTGATCAAGAATCATAAATTCTCTTATATTATCAAACTGGTGAGAGAATTGAGGAAGGAATCAAAAGCGGTATGGTCACCAACTTTGAAGCCTTACAAGCTACAAATAAGGCCCTACAGTCTGGTGGTGTTCCAAGAAGAGAGATGTAGGAGTCGTGATGGTTGAAAAGAGAACCAAATCCCCATCAAAATATCAAACCTACCAAACACCCCTACTTACATATCAGCCAACGCCTCCACAAACTTACCAAGCACCCTCGCCTGCATACCATACATCACCTCCACAAACATATCAGCCATCTCATCTACCTACCTATCAGCCTACTTCTCCTAGATATTCTCACCCCTCTACTGTTTACCATACATATAACTCTCAACCATCTAACTATCAGTTACCCCTTGCCCGCCAAAATTTCCCTAGACCTCGATTAAACATTGATCGCGGACCTCCTAAACAATATATTTCCATCGCCTAACCTATCGACCAACTGTATGAAAAGCTAAAAGTTGTTGGTTATGTCACTCATATCCCTGCCGTAACCCTTGAGAATCCTTCCTTGTGGTTTAACCCAAATAAAACATGTGCATATCATTCTGGCATGAAGGGACACACGATTGATGAATGCCGCTCTCTGAAGGATAAGATACAGTCCCTGATCTACAATAACATCATTGTAGCAAAGGAATCCACTACCAATGTCTGCAACAATCCACTCCAAGACCATAAGGGTGTGGGCATCAACATGATCGAGGTAGAAGAAGACTGGGACCTAGAGGGGTCGATTGGGTTGATCATAGAAGGTGATGACCCGAAGAAACCAGCAGTTACTCTTAACCCTATCATAGTCCAGATTCAGGTATTCGGAGATGTTGAGGTAGCTGCGTCAGTACCTTTTGAGTTTGAAGCGTCACCACCTACGAAGGCACCCGCACCATTTGAGGTCGAAGTTATGACACCTACAAAGGCGCCTGCACCATTTGAGGTTATGGTTATGCCACCTGCTAAGGCACCTATTCCGTTCGAAGTAAAGATAGTTGCACCAATCACAATGGCGGTGTCAACCATGCCACCCTTTTACACCAACGATATACTATGGGATTATGTAGTTGAGGCAAGAATAAAAGGCAAAGTCAAGATAGGAGAAGCTATTGCTGCACAGTGAATGACAAGGACCGGCAGGGTCTATACAGCTGAACATTTGGCGGAATCATGCAAACAGGCTTCCAATAGGCCACCAATCATTGAGACAGGCCCAAACGACCTTAGGATGAAGGTGCAGGCCAAAGAATACACTGTCATTGACCAATTGAACAAAACCCCTTCTCGGATATCAATTCTGTCATTGCTCCAAAGTTCAAAGAGACACAGAGATGCTTTGATGAAGGTACTGAATGAAGAATACGTGCCAAACAACATCACTAGTGGAGAAATGGCCAATATGGTAGGTCAAGTGCTGGAGAGTCATAAGATCACTTTCCACGAAGACAAGCTGCCTCCCGAGGGGTTAGGACATAATGAAGCACTGCATATCACAGTGCAATGTGAGGACTACTTCATCACCAGGATTCTGATCAACGGGATCCAGTCTCAATATATGTCCATTGACAACGCTCAAGAAATTAGGCAAAGGGTTGTATGAAATAAGAGAAGGGTCGATGAATGTGAAAGCTTTCGATGGTTCTCAGAGGTCGACCATCGGCGAGATCAGCCTCTATTTGCAAATGGCGCCTATGTGGTTCGAAGTTGATTTTCAGGTGATAGACACATCGATATCCTACAACCTGCTACTAGGACGACGGTGGATACATGCCGCTGGAGCCGAGGCATCGATGATGCATCTGGCAGTGAAATTTGAATGGAACCATCAAGAAGTAATCATCCATAGAGAGGGAAGCAATACTATTTACAGTCGCCAGACTATTTCGATGGTCGAAGGTAGAAGGAAGCTAGGTGGAGAAACTTACCACCATATTGAACGAGTCAACGCAATAGATAAAGACAAATGGTGTTGTAGAAAAATAACAAGCATGATTAACTGGAGAGTGTATGAGCCGGGTAAAGGTCTCGGCAAGAACCTCCAAGGAATCTCCAAAGTGATACAGCTCAAGCGTCATGGCACCACTTTCGCGCTAGGGTACAAGTATACTTGGGAAGAGTTCAAGAACTGGTCACCACCCTGGCGTGGTACATATTATTCATTGGAGTAGACAATACCACATCTGGAGCAGACCTTCCAACAGGTGCGACGTTATATGGGGGTCAAATAAAGACACTTACAACATTGAAGAACTTATTCTTCGAAGAGGATGACATGGATTTTAGCGTCATTTTCGAGGAAGAGGGGGAGGAAGGCCCTTCCATCTAGGCCGTAAAAAGAGGAGCATCTCTTCAGAACTGGACTATCAGAAAATCCAGGGCCCAACGTGTAAGGACCCGTAAAGTTTTCTTGTTAAAATAAAAAAAAAAAAAAATAAATATAATGCCGAACAAGTCCCCGAGTTGTTTTATTGTGGGAATCTCTAAAACAAAACTGAACTGAGTAAAAAGTACCCCGAGACTTAAAGAATATATTTTTTCCAGAAAGTAGGTGTTATGCGACGCACTATGCGATCGCACTGCGTGTATGCGGACCGCATAATGGTCGCATACCTAGGGAGAATACTGCCCCATTTGAAGTCAACTATGTGGTCCAGTATGCGATCGCATAATGTGTATGCGGATCGCATAATTGGTCGCATACCTGGGCAGTGTGTCCTGGATTTTTGGCCCATCTTGAGGGCCATTATGCGGTCAGATCTGCGAACCCCATGTCAGGAATGCTTGTGTCGGGCCCTATTTTTCTAATTTATAAAACCCGACCCCAGTTCATTAAAACACCCGTCCCCTTCACGCACTTTTAAACTTATCTCACCGCTTCACATAAATAATGTATGTTATAAACACAGGGAAACATGTTCGGTGGGAAAGGAAAATCAGGTTCGCTTGGCTGGGGTTCACCCGGTCGAGTGCCGGTCGCGTCCCTCGAATTTGGGGCGTGACACAACGAGTCTCGGGGTAGCAAGGCTAAACAAGCATTGTTCATTGTCTTTTACTAAATGATTTCCTTCTTAGCATTTTTCTATTCCTACAATAAGATCTTCAATGCTCAAAACATTTGTCCAATTTATCAAAAGCACTTTCATGTTTTTATGAATCGATGTTTATTATTATCATTTTAATCTCACTACTTTATCTATCCAGCATTACAATTACTTGTCTTGATGAACCGACAACTGTGACATGCAACGAGACAACGCAACAAACGGACATTGGTTTAGAAGAAGAACATGATATACCTGATGAAATTATCAAAGAAGTCGACGATTTTGAGAATAGACCTAAGTCCAACCTTGACGAGACCGAGGTTGTCAACCTGGGGGATTCCGAGAATGTCAAGGAAATTTGTATCAGCATTAATTTGTCGCCGTCAGAGAAGATGGAATACACAGAATTCTTGAAGGAGTATCAAGACATATTTGCATGTTCATACGATGATATGACTGGTCTGAGAACATCCATTTTTACTCACTAATTACCAACCAATCCAATGTGCCCACTGGTAAAAAAATGCTCAGAAAGTTCAAGCCTGACATAATGTAAAGACTTGTAGAATCCCTAACCAAAAACGATGCCCAGTTAGATCCCCACGTTGATATAGCCGTAGAAAATTCTTAGGTTCGGACCTCTTAGAAGTAAAAAGCACCCTTGTACTTACAGGAAGAAAAATTCGCAAAGGGATGCAAATCTGCGGTCCACTATGCGGTCGCATATCAGGTATGCGGACCGCATAGTATGATAGTTTGCAAGCCATATTGAGAGCAACTATGTGGCCCAAATTGTGATCGCATTTTGGGTATACGGGCCGCATAGTTCATCGCATCTTTGCATTCGAGTTTTGCGTGGGAGCTATGCAGATCATTATGTGACTGCATAACAGGTATGAGGATCGCATAGTTGCCGCATACCTAGGTAGTTCACTTTTCATTTTCGCCCGATTGATGCCAGTTATGCGGCAGGTTTGCGGACTAATAACCAAAATGCGATCGAATTTTGGACCACAAACCTGCGTCGGGGCACCCATTTTCTAATTTTTAAAACCTGACCCCAGGCCAATATAACACCTATCCCCCATCATTTTTAGAAATTTTTATGATTTATTAAAGTGAGTTAAGGAAGAGTTCTATGGAGAAGGTTCCCTATTCATCAAATTAATCTTCAATCACCACTCAAGGCTTGGGATTAATCAACTAGAGTACCAATTCTTGCACTTTAAGAGGTAAATTTCTAACACCCCAACCTTGATTTCCAAGTTATAACTAAAATGGGTCATGGATAGGTTAGTTCATGGTAATGGGGATAGAGACCTAGCATGCATATAATTAAGTAATCCTAATCTTATAGGGAAATGGGTTAGAGTAATCTTGCGCTAAAGGGGACCATGCAACCTTAATGAACACAGAATGTTTGATACAATGCTCAAGTCATCTAAGGCCATAATCATTATTCCTAAGTTTGGGTTCAATTGTGTCACATTGTGAATTAGATTAAAGGTTCTAAAGGGTCTGGCAAATTGTGGTACGAATTAAGGAAAAACCCAAATTGAGGTATGTATGGCTAACTCTAATCTTCATATAATGAACTCGTTGGTTCTCAAATATACGGTAGGAGTTCCTTTGTTTGATTCTATAAAGAATTGATGGTTTCTATGTGTTGAGTTGGGAAACTCTTGCTTCCATATTGTTCTAAGTTACTACCATGTCAACTATGCTAATTCAAAGTATGAATTATGATTATCATGCTCTTTCTTCTATTATGTGTACGAATCCTTATATGTGTTGGTCCTAGTTGATATGAAAGATAAGTATATGAAACGGTGAAAGAGGGGAATGTAACATAAATGGTTAAATATGCCCAAGTGCAAAGAACTGTATAATAAACAATGGGACGAGATGTGAAATTAGGGATTAAATTGATATGGTTATGTCCCAGAGTGAGATGGCTTAGCCGAGATCGGAGTCTGTGGTGTACACATGGTGTTAATCGCATCAGAGTATGATATTGGTAATGTCTCATTTTTTCAAGTGAGATGGTTTAGCCGGTCGGGCAGAGACCGGGCTCCATGTGAAAACGGCACGGTGGTAATACGAAACTATGATGCTGCAATGTCTCACTTGGGATGGCTTAGCCGGTCGGGCAGAGGACGGACTCCGTGTGAAAATGATACGGTGGTATATTAAAAATTGTGGCACTTTGATTTAAAGAACTACTACCCAAAAGATGGAATAACGGAATAAGAAACCATGGTGACCATTGTTGTGCTTTCCTTACTTCTGTGAAATGTCATTTGGTGCCTCTAATTGTATTACTACATGTTGTTTATTCTATCTAGAATACAGTTTGTTCATACATACTAGTACTATTTGCTTGTACAACATCCCTTTTACTGGGGGCCGCTACATCTTCTTATGGATGTAGGTGGCTCTGTAGCTGGTCGCGCTGATCGTTGGTAGTGGTGCCTTATCCTCCTCCTCCTTACTGCGATTCTGGTGAGCCCCATTTCCTTCCGGGGTCGTGTATAAAATGTGTTGCTCTCTTTTTTATATGTTGTTCTATTTTGAGGTATAGTCGGGGCCTTGTTGCCGACGGAACTATGTTCATCTTATCTACGTTAGAGGCTCCTTAGACGCTTATGTGGGTCATGTATATTTTGGGCAGTTGTTGCATTAACTTATAATTGTAGTCCCATTTCTTAAAGATTGGGATTATTATGTATGTTTTGGAAGACCAATTTTTATATCGGTATATAAGAGAGAATGAGTTAATGTTATGCACGTACTCTTTTGATTTATTTTCTTCCAACTCAGTAAACGATGATATAATATAATCTCGGGAAGTAAATGAGTCGGGTAGGAAAGTCTAAGCAGGCTTGCTTGACTTAGTTCAATAGGTTGAGCGTTGGTCGCGTTCCCCAAGGTTGGGGCATGAAAAACCTGGTATCAGAGCCTAAGGTTTTAAAGCATCCTAGGGTGTCTTGGAGCCGTGTCTAGTAGAGCCCTTCTTATCGGTGCGTTGTAAATTAGGGGGCTTCTTGGAAATTTAGGAATAATACCCTTCATTGTTATTCTATATCATGCGATAGAGTGAAAAGTTAGGTTGTTTTTCTCTAACTCGTCCATTGTTTTAACTTTCAGTAAACGGCACCCAGGAAGAAAATGCGACTCGACCAAAAGGCCAATGCCACCCCAAGAGTGGCCATTGATTCTCAATTGAATGATACGGGTGAGAATAATTCCCTGACTATGATACGGACCATTCCAATTCCTACTCCAGCGGAGGGTGCCACAATCTCTACCACAGATATTCCTGATCCTCCTCCAGTCCCCGCTTTCGGTTCCAGTATTTTCAATGTGGATCTTATGGGAGCTATTCAAATGCTGACACAGCTAGTGGCTTCTCAGGTCCAGAGGTCAAAAACTGCACCCACTTCCTTGAGCGGGCAGGGAGACTCTTCCGGTTCCAAGGTTAACATGTTCCTTCAGTTAGCCCTTCCAGAGTTCATAGGTACCGGCCCCGAGGTTGATCCTCAGGATTTCATCGTCGAGATGCATAAAACCCTCCGAGTTATGCGTGCCACCAAAAAGGAGGGAGTAGAGATGGCCTCCCATCGCATTAAAGGAGCAGCATATTCTTGGTTTGAGATGTGGGAGGATTCTCTTGAGGAGAAGAGCCCTCCGACAAGGTGGAGTGGTTTGCAGATGGCTTCATAGACCATTTCTTGCCCGCCGATATGGGCAGCCCGTGCTTCAGAGTTTGAGGTCCTCAAGCACCGTAGCAGAAGTGTGTGGGAGTATCATATGAAGTTTTTGCACCTGTCCAAGTATGTTGTTCACATGATTCCAACTATTGAGGCTAGAGTTCGTCAGTTTGTGCAAGGCCTTGGTCCCTTGGTTATCAATGAAGCCGCCACAGCTGCTCTACATTCTCTCATGAATTATGGGAAGATTATGGGATTCGCTCAAGCTATAGAGTCTAGAAAGATGAAACTAAATATTGATTAAGAAGGTTGTAGTAGGCCCCGGTCAGCGGGGACCTTAGGAGTTCATTCGGAGGTGGGAGACCAGTTCCTTGGGATGGGTCATCAGGGTCATCCCAGTCTTATGTTAAATCTTCAGCTAGTGCCCCACAATCACGGCATCATCATCAGCAGGCATGCCACTTTGGGCCCAGTACAGGCAGCACGAGGTTCCACCTGCAGGGTCGACCAGGAGGGAGATTCCAGCAGCAGCGGAGGACCACATGCCCTAAGTGTGGGAGGTTTCATACGGGGCCTTGTTACTTGTACATGCCAGTATATTATAGATATGGGATGAGAGGACATATTTAGAGAGATTGTCGTGCATCCATCCAGGGCACAGGTAGGGGCGCCGCCCAGCCATTCAGTTCTTCAGCTGCTACAACTTCAACACACCCTCCAGCCCGAGGCCTTCCAGCACCAGCAGGGTGTGGTGCAGCTA
Source organism: Nicotiana paniculata (assembly GCA_005239505.1). Lineage (NCBI taxonomy): Eukaryota > Viridiplantae > Streptophyta > Magnoliopsida > Solanales > Solanaceae > Nicotiana > Nicotiana paniculata. The sequence continues at coordinate 30,715 of ML360498.1, read as the reverse complement.
GGGGTGGTTCATGGAGTCAGGGAGGGCCTAGCCGGTTCTTTGGCCTGAGTAGCCGTCAGAGTGAAGAGGCTTCTCTTGTTGTTGTCACAGGTATTTTTACTGTTGAATCCCATGATGTGTATGCTCTTATTGATCGCAGGTCTTCCTTATCATATGTCACTCCTTATGTTGCTTCAAGCTTTGGGATAAAACCAGAACAACTTCATGAGTCGTTCTCAGTATCTACTCCGGTTGGTGAGTCTATTACGGCCGCACAGGTCTATAGGAATTGTGTTGTCTCGGTGCATGGTTGGGATACCACGGCCAACCTTATTAAGATAGGGATGATTGATTTTGATGTGATAATGGGAATGGATTGGATCTATTCATGCTTTGCCAAGCTCGACTGTCGAACCAGAATTATGAGGCTTGAGTTTCCTAACGAGCCAGCTCTTGAGTGGGAGGGGAATAATATTATGCCGAGAGGTAGGTTTATTTCCTACCTTAAGGCCTCAAAGATGATCAAAAAGGGTTGTATCTATCATTTGGTCCGAGTTACGGACACCACCTCTGAGGTACCTGCTCTCGAGTCTGTGCCAATTGTAAATGAGCTCCTTGATGTCTTTCCGGATGAGCTCCCTAGGATTCTTCCAAACAGGGAGATTGATTTCGGGGTTGATGTATTGCCAGGCACGCAACCGGTATCTATTCCACCGTACAGGATGGCTCCAGCGGAATGAAGGATTTAAAGGAGCAACTGAAGGATTTGCTAGAAAAGGGTTTCATCCGACCAAGTGTGTCGCCTTGGGGCGCACCAATTCTCTTTATCAGGAAGAAAGATGGGTCGCTGCGAATGTGTATTGATTACCGGCAACTCAACAAGTTAACAATCAATAACAAATACCCATTGCCTCGGATAGATGATTTGTTCGATCAATTGAAATGTGCTAGGTACTTCTAAAAAAATGATTTGTGGTTCGGGTATCACCAACTAAAGATAAGGGAGCATGATATTCCTAAAACATCCTTTAGAACTCGATATGGACAATTTGAATTTTTTGTAATGTCTTTTGGGCTAACCAACGCCCCAGCATCTTTCATGGACCTTACGAATCTGGTCTTCAAGCCATTTCTTGACTCTTTTGTGATAGTCTTCCTTGACGATATCCTTGTATATTCGTGAAGACGAGAGGATCATGGTAATCACCTCAAATCAGTCCTGCAGACTCTTCGTCAGCACCAGTTATACGTAACGTTCTCGAAATGCGAGTTTTGGCTTGAATCAATCACCTTTTTGGGCCATGTCGTCTCTAGGGAAGGGATTCAGGTTGATCCCCATAAGATCGTAGTAGTAAATGATTGGCCTATACCTACAACTCCGATAGAGATTCGCAGTTTCTTGAGTTTAGCTGGGTATTATAGGATGTTTGTGGAAGGATACTCTACTCTCGCCTCCCGGTTGACCAAGCTAACACAGAGCAGTCAAGTTTCAATGGTCCGATGCTTCTGAAAGGAGCTTCCAGGAACTGAAATCGAGATTGACTCCGGTGCCGGTGTTGACCTTGCCAGAGGGTACAAATGGGTTTGTGGTGTATTGTGATGATTCAAAGGTTGGTCTTGGGTGTGTGCTAATGCAATGTGGAAAGGTTATAGCATATGCTTCGAGGCAGCTTAATGCAATTTGGAGCTTGCAGCAGTTGTTTTTTCATTAAAGATCTGGCGGCATTATCTTTATGGGGTCCACGTGGACGTGTTCAAAGACAACAAGAGTCTCTAATATATATTCAAACAGAAAGAATTAAACTTGAGGCAAAGGAGATGGCTGGAGTTGCTCAAAGATTATGATATGGATATCTTATACCATCCATGGAAAACTAATGTTGTGGCAGATGCTCTTATTCGAAAATCTATAGGTAGCTTAGCTCACTTGGAAGAAGGTCAAAGGCCCTTGGCTTGAGAAGTTCACCAATTGTCCAGTTTGGGAGTTTTTCTTACGACCTCTGATGAAGGGGATGTTGTAGTACGTAACAGGGCAAAATCATCGCTTGTGGCATAAGTCAAGGAAAAGCAATACAATGATCTAGTATTGGCACGGCTAAAAGAGGAAATTCTTAATCATAGGACCACAACCTTTTCGCTCAGCAAAAATGACGGTGTCTTGTGGTGCAAAGGACGATTATGTGTCCCAGATGTTGATGGCCTTCGGGAGTGGATAATGGCAGAGGCACATAATTCTAGATATTCCCTACACCCCGGTTCTACAAAAATGTATCACAACCTCAAGGAAGTTTATTGGTGGAATAACAGGAAGAGGGGTGTGGCGGACTTTGTGGCTAAATGTCCAAACGGTCAACAAGTAAAAGCCGAACATCAAAGTCCCGGTGGGTTGGCGCAGCTTATAGAAATACTGATGTGGAAGTGGGTGATGATCAATAAGGATTTTTTGGTAGGATTACCCCGTACTCCGTGCAAGTTTGACTCAATTTGGGTAATAGTGGATCGCCTCACGAAGTCAGCACAGTTCTTGCTAGTAAGTCCACCGACACTGCAGAACAATATGCTCAGTTATATCAAGGAAATAGTCAGGCTCCATGGCACTCCAGTTTCCATTATCTCATATCGAGGGGCCCAATTCAGAGCTAACATTTGGAAGAAATTTCAGCAAGGTTTGGGGACGCAGGTAAATATCAGCACATCTTTCCACCCGCACACCGACGGACTAGCAGAGCGGACTATCAAAATGCTCGAGGACATGTTGTGTGCTTGTGTGCTTGATTTTAAAGGTAGCTGGGATGATCATTTTCCACTTATAGAATTTGCTTATAACAACAGCTTCCATGTCAGTATTCAGATGGTGCCATTTGAGGCTTTATACGGTAGAAGATGTAGGTCGCCGGTTGGGTGGTTCGCGGTTGGAGAGGCCGAACTATTAGGACCAGATCTCGTACATCAAGCTATGGAAAAGGTTAGAATCATAAAGAGCAGTTGAAAACTGCTCAGATCCATCAGAAATCCTATTCGGACGTTCATCACAGGGATTTGGAGTTCCAAGAAGGTGATTGGGTGTTCTTGAAGGTATCTCCCATGAAAGGGGTCATGCGGTTTGGAAAGAAAGGGAATTTGAGTCTGAGGTATGTCGGGCCATATAAAATCACTCAAAGGATAGGAAAGGTGGCGTATAGGCTGGAGCTGCCCCCTGAAATGTCATTGGTGCACCCAGTGTTTCATGTGTCCATGTTGAAGAAAGTGGTTGAAGACCCGTCTGCCATCGTGCCGGTTGAGACTGTGGAGGTTAACGAAGAATTGTCGAATGAATAAGTTCCAGTATCTATTCTTTACAGACAGGTCTGTAAGTTGAGGAACAAGGAAATCGCATCGGTTAAAGTGTTATGGCGAAATCAACAAGTCGAGGAAGCTACTTGGGAAGCTGAGAATGAAATGAAAAAGAAGTACCCTCGTTCGTTTGAATATGTCATTTAATAGTCTATGAAGTTGTATTCTCTAAATAATTGCATAGCTTGTCATAATTGTGAAAAGCCACCCCCTTCCTTCCCTAGTCATGCGTCCTCTTATAACACCTCAATTTGTGGTGTGTTTGTGCTCAATTGTGTTGACTGATTATGTGAAGTCGTTGAAATGTGTTTCGGGGGCTCTCTGACAGGTGGATAGGCCTAATTACAAAGGAAACTCTAGACAAATTTTTAGGAAGATTGGGAGTTAGTTAAATTTGGGGGTTCGCATATAGTATATTTGGACCCAAGTGATTCCCTCGATCCTCATTCGAGGACGAATGATCTTAAGTGGGCGAGGATGTAAAGACCCATAGAATCCCTAACCAAAATCGACGCTCAGTTAGATCCCCACGTTTATATAGCCGTAGAAATTTTTAGGCTCGGACCTCTTAAGAGTAAAAATTACCCCCGGACATAGAGGAAGAAAAATTCGCGAAGGGACGCAAATCAGCGGTCCACTATGCGGTTGCATATCAGGTATGCGGACCGCATAATGGCCGCATAATGGGACAATTTGCTGGCCATTTTTAGGGAAACTATGCAGCCCAAATTGCGATCGCATTTTGGGTATGCGGGCCGCATAGTTCATCGCATCTTTGCATTCGAGTTTTGCAGGGGGGAGTTATGCATAGCATTATGCGACCGCATAAACGGTATGTGGACTGCATAGTTTCTGCATACCTGGGCAGTTCACTTTTCTTTTTCGCCCAGTTGAGGCCAGTTATGCGGCAGGTTTGCGGACCGCATAACAAAAATGTGATCGCATTTTGGACCGCAAACCTGCGTCGAGGCACCCATTTTCTAATTCTTAAAACCTGACCGCAGGACAATATAACACCTATCCCCTATCAATTTTAGCCATTTTTATGATATATTAACGTGACTTAAGGAAGAGTTCTATGGAGAAGGTTCCATATTCATAAAATTAATCTTCAATCACCACTCAAGGCTTGGGAGTAATCAACTAGAGTACCAATTCTTGCACTTTAAGAGGTAAATTTCTAACACCCCAACCTTGATTTCTAGGTTATAACTAAAATGGGTCATTGATAGGTTAGTTCATGGGAATGGGGATAGAGACCTTGCATGCATGTAATAAAGTAATCCTAATCTTATAGGGAAATGGGTTAGAGTAATCTTGCGCTAAAGAGAGACCATGCAACTTTAATAAATACAGAATGTTTGATACAATGCTTAAGGGAGCTAAGGCCATAATCATTATTCCTAATTTTGGGTTCAATTGTGCTACATTGTGAATTAGATTGAAGGTGCTAAAGGGTCCGGGAAATTGTGGTAGGAATTAAGGAAAAACCCAAATTGAGGTATGTACGACTAACTGTAATCTTCATAGAATAAACTCGTTGGTGCTCAAATATACGGTATGAGTTCCCTTGTTTGATTCTCTAACGAATTGATGGGTTCTATGTGTTGAGTTGGGAACTCTTCCCTACATATTGTCCTAAGTTACTACCATGTCACTATGCTATTTGAAAGTATGAATTGTGATTATCATGCTCTTTCTTCTATTATGTGTATGGATCCTTATATATGTTGGTCCTAGTTGATATGAAAGATGAGTATATGAAACAGTTAAAGAGAGGAATGTAACATAAATGGTTAAATATGCCCAAGTGCAAAGAACTGTATAATAAACAATGGGAAGAGATATGAACTGAGGGATTAAATTGATATGGTTATGTCCCAGAGTGAGATGGCTTAGACAATCGGGACGAGATCGGACTCCATGGTGTACACATGGTGGTAATTGCATCGGAAGTATGATATTGGTAATGTCTCACTATTTCAAGTGAGATGGCTTAGCCGGTCAGGCAGAGACTGGACTCCATGTGAAAACGACATGGTGGTAATTATGAAACTATGATGATGCAATGTCTCACTTGGGATGGCTTAGCCGGTCGAGCATAGACCGGAATCTGTGTGAAAATGACGTGGTGGTATATTAAAAATTGTGGCACTTGGCTTTAACGAACTACTACCCAAAAGATGGAATAATGGAATAAGAAACCATGGTGACCCTTGTTGTGTTTCCCTTATTTCTGGGAATTGTAATTTGGTGCCTGTAATTGTATTACTACATGTTTGTTGTTTATTCTATCTAGAATAGAGTTTGTTCATACATATTAGTATTATTCGATGGTACTAACGTTCCTTTTGCCAAGGTGCTACATCTTCTTATGGATGTAGGTGGCTCTGTAGCTAGTAGCGCTGATCGTCGGTAATGGTGCCTTCTCCTCCTTCTTACTGCAGTTATGGTGAGCCCCACTTCCTCCGGGGGCCGTGTATAAATGTATTTCTCTCTTTTTGTATATGTTGTTCTATTTTGAGGTATAGCCGGGGCCTTGTTTCCGGCGGAACTATGTTCATCTTCTATACCTTAGAGGCTCCGTAGACCCTTATATGGGTCATGTATGTTTTGGGAAGTTGTTAGGTTAAGTCCCATTTCTTAAAGATTGGGATTACTATGTATGTTTTGGAAGACCTAAATGTTGATATCGGTATATAAAAGAGAATGGGTTATTGTTATGCACGTATGCTTTTGATTTATTTTCTTCCAACTTAGTAAATGAAGTTATAATATAATCTCGTGAAGTAAATGAGTTGGATACGAAACACTCAACAGGCTTTCTTGACTGGGTTCGCTCGGTTGAGCGTCAGTCTCATTCCCAAGGTTGAGGCATGACACATGAGTTTGAAAATCAAGGAAGAATACCAAGCAAATCAATGCCACTGGGTAGTTGAGTATCCGACATGGTTAGCCAACATCGTGCCAGTGCCAAAGAAAGATGGGGAGGTCAGAGTCTGTGTCGAGTACCGGGATCGACCGGGCTAGTCTGAAAGATGATTTCCATTTGCCAAACATACACATCCTGATTGAAAACTGCGCCAAGCATGAACTATAGTCATTCATGGATTGCTTCGCTGGTTACCATCAGATTTGGATGGTTGAGGAAGACGCTGAGAAAAAGGCTTTCATTACGCCGTGCGGAGTTTACTGCTACAAGATGATGCCATTTGGCCTATAAAATTGTGGGGCCACCTATATGAGAGCTATGACCACTATTTTCCACGATATGATACATAAATAGATCGAGGTATATGTGGACGATGTCATTATAAAATCCAAGAAAGCTACCGATCATATAACAGATTTGAGGAAGTTCTTCAACAGGTTGCAGAAATACAATCTGAAACTAAACCCCCACAAAGTGTGCATTCGAGCTCCCTGTTGGGAAATTGCTCGTATTCATTGTCAGCCGTCGAGGGATAGAATTTGATTCGTCAAAGGTCAAAGCCATCCAAGATTTACCCCCGCCAAGGAATAAGAAACATGTGATGAGTTTCGTGGGATGCCTTAACTACATCAGCCAGTTCATAGCACAGTGTACAATTATATGTTAGCCGATCTTCAAGATGCTGAAGAAGGATGTCGTGACCAAATGGACAGATGATTGTCAAAAGGCCTTCGACAGAATTAAGGAGTACTTGTCAACACCGCTAGTCTTGGTACCACATGAGCTAGGTAGACCTTTACTACTCTACCTTGCAGTATTAGATGGGGCTTTCGGCTGCGTTATGGGACAACATGACAAAAACGGGAGAAAAGAACAAGCCACATATTATCAGAGTAAGAAGTTCACTCCGTACGAGGCTCAATATTCTTTATTGGAACGTACATGCTGTGTTTTGACTTGGGTAGCCCAGAAGTTAAGGCATTACTTATGTGCCTACACTACGTATCACATATCAAGGATGGATCCCTTGAAATATATCTTTCAAAAACCCATGCCCACTAGTAACCTGGCCAAGTGGAAAATCCTGCTAAGTGAATTCCACATTGTCTATGTGACTCAGAAAGCGGTCAAGGGACAAGCGTTGGCAGACCAACTTGCTGAGAATCTCGTGGACAGAGAATATGAACCCCTGAAAACGTATTTTCCCGATGAAGAGGTATCATTCATTGGAGAAGACATTGTAGAATCCTATGACGGTTGGAGAATATTCTTCGATGGAGCGGCGAATTTCAAAGGAGTCGCCATTGGAGCTGTCTTGATATCGAAAACTGGTCAACATTATCCTATATCTGCCAAACTCATATTCCCATGCACCAACAATATGGCGAAGTATGAAGCGTCCATCTTATGGATCAACATGGCCATTGACATGAACATCCAGGAACTGTTAGTGATTGGTGACTCAGATTTTCTAATACACCAGGTAGAAGGAGAATGGGCTACTAAGAATTCCAAGATATTGTTATATCTGCACCATGTGCAGGAATTGAGAAAGAGATTCACGAAGACGGAATTTTGACATGTCCCCAGAATTTAGAACGTGTTCGTCGATGCACAGACCACTCTATCATCCATGATACAACATCCAGATAAGAACTTCATTGACCCTATTCCAGCGAAGATCCATAGCCACCCATCCTACTGCACCCATGTTGAAGAAGAAGCAGAAGGGAAGTCGTGGTTCCATGATATCATGGAGTACTTGGCAAAGGGATAGTACCTAGAGCTTCCAAATCATGTTCAGAAACGCACGCTTTGGAGATTGTCCAAAAATTCACAGCGGAGGAATCCTGTATATGAGGACTCCCGACCTGGGATTATTTAGATGTGTTGATGCAAAGGAAGCCTCCAAATTATGCCAGGAGATATATGCTGGGACATGCGGCCCGCATAGGAATGGATTTGTCTTTGGCAAGAAGATACTCATGGCCGGTTATATCTGGATGACCATGGAAACGGACTGTATCCAGTATGTATGGAAATGCTACCGATGTCAGGTACAGCAGATATGATAAAGGTACCTCCAAACGAGCTCAATGCAACAAGCTCACCTTGGTCGTTCGCCACCTAGGAAATGGACGTCATTGGAAAAATCGAGCCTACCGCCTCCAACGGACACAAGTTCATCTTGGTAGCGACTGATTACTTCACTAAATGGGTCGAAGCAGCATCCTACAAAGCAGTGACTAATAAAGTCGTGGTAGACTTTGTCCGCGACCGTATTGTTTGTCGATTCGGAGTTGCAGAGTCAATCATCACCGATAATGGTTCCAATCTCAACAGCGACCTAATGCAAGCTATGTGTGAGACTTTCAAAATCAAGCACAAGAATTCCACAGCATACATACCTCAGATGAATGGAGCTCTAGAAGCTGCCAACAAGAACATCAAGAAGATACTGAGGAAGATGATAGAGAGGAACAAAAAGTGGCACGTTAAGTTATCATTTTCTTTACTGGGATACCGCACCACAGTCCACACATCAACCGGGGCAACCCCTTACATGCTGGTTTACAGTACAGAAGTTGTCATTCCTGCTGAAGTGGAGATTCCATCCTTGAGAATCATATAAGGAGCTGAGCTCAGCGATGCAGAGTGGGTAAAGAGTCGTTACGAGCAGTTAGCTTTCATAAATGGAAAAAGGATGAATGTAGTATGTCACACGCAACTTTATCAGAATAGAATGACCCGAACTTTCAACAAAAGGGTCAAGCCAAGACAGCTCACACCGGGGCAACTGGTGTTGAAGAAAATCTTTCCACATCAAGATCAAGCCAAAGGAAAATTCTCTCCCAACAGGCAAGGTCCGTATATGGTTCACCGAGTACTGACAGGAGGAGCTCTTATACTTGCGGAAATGGACGAAGAAGTCTGGCCAAAGCCAATTAATTCAGATGCAGTCAAATGGTATTATGTGTAATCCTTTATGCTTTTCTCAATGATGTAAATTGAACTACGCCTAACCTGATTCTTGTTTATGTCACGACACAAATTTCCGACTTGTCACAACCCAAATTTCCCTCTGTTGGGTACCGTGATGGCACCTAGTCTTAGGGACTAGATAAGCCTAATATTTCACTGAGCAACAACAATAATAAGGAAAATTTAATAGTCTCGATATGGAAACTTGACAAAATTTACAATTTCCCAAAACCTGGTAGATACAAGGCATTAGCTCTACGAATTCTTTCTACAAATCTAAATACAATTGTCTAAAAATGAGTAAGTACATTTGAATTGAACAAGAAGGTGACTCCGAAGCCTGCGAACGCAGCAGCAGGTTTACCTTGATTTTCCTCGACGTAACTCCATGCAGCTACTAACGGTCAATACCTAGATCTGTGCGAATAAAAATGCACAGAAGAGTAGTATGAGCACACCACAGCGGTGCCCAGTAAGTATCAAGACTAACCTCGGTGAAGTAGTGACGAGGACTGGTCCGGACACCCGCTAGTCTAATAAAATAAAGACATAGCAGTAATGACCGAAATAATATATTTACCCAAAAATCTTCGAATGAAATATAACGACATGAAAATATAAAGCGGAAGGAAATGCAGTAAATAAAGCAACTGAACAACATAACAGAAATACGTAAGAAGGAAAGGATAAAACGCAAGCCAAGGTCGGAAATCACAATATCGTAAAGCACTCAAACTCAGCACCATATCAATTCACTCACATCAAGCAGTAGCAAATAAGCTCAATAAAAACCAGTCAAATCCTCGAGTAAAAACCTTTGAAACGTGAGTTTATATCGAAAACTTTTGAAAATATAACCCTTTCAAGATATAGGAAAAATCTTCTTTGAAACATACTTTTTTCTGAATGCATATGTATATATTTTTATAAAAGAATTCGTAAGAACATAGTTCCCTTAAAATACGTTGTATAAAAATATACTCTCTCAATACTGCTCATTCAAATAACATTTATTCAAATATACTTGTCTGAAATACTGCTCATTCAAACATCATTTATTCAAATATACTCTCAAAATAGGGGTCCTTCGGTAAAGCTTTTATCGGAGATAATTGCCTTTCAGTTATACATTTCAATATAAGTATTTGTATATATATGTATACTTTTCAATCCAAATCTCCTCAAGGATAAATCACTGGAACTTCATCCGTAACTCAATAGACAATCGCGCAATGCAATGCAGGGGGAAAGTCTCAGGTCTAAACCCGCAGTCCCAATGTAATTATGCAATGTAATGCAAGGGAAAGTCTCATGTCTAAGCCCGCAGTTCCAATGTAAATATGCAATGCAATGCAGGGGAAAGTCTCAGGTCTAGGCCCGCAGTCCCAATGTAAATATGCAATGCAATGCCAGGGAAAGTCTGAGGTCTAAGCCCGCAGTCCCAATGAAAATATGCAATGCAATGCAGGGGAAAATCTCAGGTCTAAGCCCCCAGTCACAATGTAAATATGCAAAGCAATGCCGGGGAAAGTCTCAGGTATAAGCTTGTAGTCCAATGTAATATGCAATGCGATGCAGTACACCGAGAGAAAATAACTAGAGCACAACAACAACAGTGCACAAGACACAACGAGAACCACAGCAAACAGAAGGCAATATGAAAGGTGCGACGTTAAGTTCACACAAGAACTTCAATCAAAATAATGGTAAAACTCACTCATAAGCAGATTCCACTTAAGGGGAAACCAAGTATCAATGAAATAATGTAAGGAGGAGAAAACCTAAAAAATGTAGCAAGAGTTCACAAGTCAATAAGTAGAGAACCAATCATCCCGGCAAGGGAGGCAGCTATAATCAATCTCGCATAACAGTTTGTTTCACGAAATAAACTCAGCTTAAATAGATATTCAATATTAAGAGGCACCAAGGATACACCACCAATATGGGTGATGTTCAACTATATATAAGTAACATTTAAGGTAATTCATGTAAATAATCATGTACGACTCGCGGGCATGCTTGACACCAAACTATAGCAATTCCAATTGATGTTAAACAATTATACGACTAGATGATACTAATTCTAATTAGTTAGGCAGCTTGTGAAGGAATTTTTAGCATAGTGGTAGAAGAGGGGAAATATTCATCTAAGTCAAATTAAGATCAAATAATCAACAAGGAGGAAAATAAGTCAAGAATGTCTATTTCAAACAGAGGAAAATGAAGCTAGTAATCAGAAACTCAACCATAACAGTTACCATTTTATACACCGGAGGTATAGGGACCTAAAAATCCTAAAAGGCCAACCTAATTGCAAATAAGTCTAAGTACGCACTCGTCACCTCGCGTACACGGGCTACAATCAGCATAGAAGACTCAAATCCTAAAGGGTAGTTCCCTCACACAAGGTTAGGAAAGATACTTACCTCAAGGACGACAACCGGGTACTCAAAGATAGACTTCTCGGGCGGAAAGACCCCCGGATGGCTCAAATCAACTAAAACAACTTCAAAATGCACATAAAACGTATAAGGAATGATTCCGAATATTAAAGTTTCAATCTTTGCTAATTTATAAAAATCGACCGAAAAGTGGAACCCCATGCCCGCACCTCAGAACCCGACAAATTTCATAAATTCTGATTACCCATTCCGATACGAGTTCACGCATACTAAATTTATCCAAATCCGATGCCATTTGGTCATTCAAATCATGAATTTTCAATTTAGAAATTCTCTTTCAAAAACCCAAATTTCTTCAACCCAAAACACAAATTAAATGATAAAAATAATAACAAATTCATGAAATATATCAAATTCCTATGGAAGAACACTTACCCATCTGAATTGTGTGAAAAACCTTGAAAGAATTGCCCAAATCCGAGTTCTAGAAGTCAAAATATGTTTAGAATGGTGAAACCCCCAATTCTCCAATCAAAACATGGATTAATTCAAAGAATGAACTTTTGTAATCATATTACTCAATCGGAGCTCTAGAACTCAAGATATGTTCAAAATACTAAAATGACGTGGTCTGGTATTCTATACTTAGTGATTTTCGCACCTACGACCTAAATATCCGCACCTGCGAGATTCCAGCTTTAATTTCCGCACCTGCGGATCATTTTTCGCACCTGCGACTCCGCAGGTTCGGACCCACCTTCGCACCTGCGAAACACCAGCACCAGCTCTCTTCTCTTACACTAAAATGAGCATAACTTCCTCATACACTAAAATGAGCATAACTTCGCACTTGCGAGATTCCAGCTGTAAATTCCGCACCTGCGGACCATTTTTTGCACCTGCGGCTCAGCGGGTGCGGACACACTTTCTCACCTGCGAAACACCAGCACCAGTTCTCTTCTCCGACACTAAAATGAGCATAACTTCCTCATACGATGTCCTAATTCGACGATTCTTTTATCTATAGCTCCGTAATTATGATACAGATCTAATGCTTCAATCAAAATAGAAATTGGATCTTATTTGCTTAATGTGGTACCAATTATACTTGAAGAAACGACGCTGAAACATCAAAAACAAGATCAACACAACCCATACCTATCAAAACGTACCCGAGCCCCTCGGGACCTCAACCAACAATTCCCACAAGTCATATATCACTACTCGAACTTAGTCGAACCTTCGGAAAACCCAAAACAACACCAAAACACTGAATCAACCTCAGATTCAAGCCTAATTCTAAACTTCCAAAATATGCCGATGATGCCAAAACTTACCAAACCACGTCCGAATGACCTGAAAGTTTTCACACACGTCACAAATGACACTACGAACCTATTCCAACTTCCGGAATTCCATTCCGAGCCCGATATCAAAATTTCACCTATCGGCCGATATCACTGAAATTCTAACTTTCGCCAAATTACCTCAAATCACTCTATGGACCTCCAAACCCAATTCCGGATGTGCGCCTAAGTCCAAAATCATCACACGAAGCCGTTGAAATTAACCAAAACTCATTCCGAGTCCATTTAAACAAAAGTCAAACCTCCGGTCAACTTTCATCACTTAAGTTTCCAAAACTGAAATTTTTCTCCCAATTCGACGTCGAATTATCCGGTAACTGCTTCTAACCACGCAAACAGGTCGATATACACAATGGGAGGCTGCTTATGACCTTATACCACCGTACGAATCTTAAATTCTCAAAACGTCCGTGTCAGGTAGTTACATTCTCCCCCTCTTAAAACAAAAGTCCGTCCTCGAACGTGCCAAGACTTACGTCGAACTCATCCAATCACTGGTTGTACACTTCTAACACATACCCGCGAGTGATCCCATGTCACCAAATCTCACCCAGGACTGACGGAACAATCATAACTGCAATGTAGCCTTCTTATCACCGTCGATACGCCTCACACCTCACTTTCTCACCTTCTACTCATTTCTCAAAAGACCCGATTCTAAATCCATATTCAGCATTAGCCTCATCCAGCTGTAATAACTCTGGTCTACACCCATAAGGCGCGACCACACAATATAGCTCTTCACACATAGGCTCAAATAGAACATTTGATCACAATAACTGCCCGAAATCAACTCAACATTGGCAATTAGCCCCAAAGAACTCTGCTCAAAACCCCATAACACTGATAATGATTCAATGAACACGAAAACTTCATTATTAAACACCCGAATCACCAAGACATAGCTAACACCACCTGGCCCACATCCTGCAAGCCAAAACTAAAGAAGCACATAGCGAAAATGAATGAATATGAAAAAGTGGGACATATAAAGGACTATCAAACAAGCCCATGGGAATAAGTCTCTATCAATATTGACTTACCAAAGGCAATATAACAAGGGAGAAGCAAATCATATGGACAAATCACAAGGATCCCATCCTGAAAAAAATTTCACCGCGGTACTCGGCCCGGACTAAATATATCCAATCACCATTATCATAAGGACCTCGGCCTCAACTCTAAATCACATTTTGAAAACATATCATGCCAATTGAAATCTCTCCCTTAACTCATATCAGCTGATAGAAGTCATAATACTAACTTAACTCACACCTCAATGGAGTAACAAATCACAGCCGGTAAACAAAGTACTCAGGAAAAATCCTATAAAGCTCACCATAATGAATAATAAGGACTCACCTCTAGTTTCACCACTAGCAAAGATGGACAAAAACAACAGTAGACACAGCTACTACTCATAGCATTTCGCAACAAGAGTAAACATAGAATGGAGTGCAAAACATAAAACTCACTCATAATGAAACAACGAATAAGGGAACTCGTCCCAACCAGCGTAACTATAATGAAATAAGATTGGTGTCCCTCTGAAGCACATCAGAACAGACCTGAGTGATGATACCTGGCACAACAATCTATAGCCTGCTATATGAGACACATCGAGGGGTAAGGCCTCCCTCTCTTGGGCGCCCTCTACTCACCAGAATACAATGCCATAGCACACTTGCCTGAACCCTGGAACAATATCTCACCCTGTGGCTCATCTCAATATAGAAACCAATCTCTCTACCACGTGGCTGTAAAAACCACACCATACGGGTCCTCTGAGACCCAGGAAGACCCGAGAATTCCCATGCGGAGCTGGTAATGCAAATTGAACTGGTTGACCCACAAAACCTCTACCATGTCGTACCTGCCTCCGTAATAAAGACCAGTAGATCTCTCTAGCCTATGTGCCTTCTAACTGAAACAACCAAGCGAGGTATATACTTGGCCAACTCACTGAATCCGACGAAGTACTCTAATACTAACATAGCACCCTGATGCAACTGCTCCGACTCCGTGCGCCATGCATCTTGGAGGGACTAGGTGAAACTCCCTCAATAACATCTCTGGAAGTTGAATCCATGCGAGTGAAGTTAACTCGGTCAGGTTACCCCAACATATGACGCCACCACTGATCAACCCACTACTCTGAACCTGAGACATGACAAAAGCAATTATGCTCGTCTCTAAAATGCCGAAGCACGAAGAATATAGTGACACTCCTCCCAGAAACCCTAGGAATCATCTGTCGCAAATTCACTGAAATATACGAGGGTGGTACTTCCTGTACCTTTAAATTCCCAAGATGTTCTTCTTCCGATGTTGCTGCTCTAACCACGACTGAACGAAAACCACATGTTGTGCTGCCATGACAACTGGAACCTGACCCACATGGCCTTGCTGCTCTGGAGTGTAGATGGTGGGAGTCCGAACTCCCCTCAGATCTGTGAAGTAGCTGGTGCACTAGGACCAATCTCGCTTGACTCGACATACCAATTATACTCAAAACTAAAACCCCGGTCTCTTGAAGTCCGGAGTAACAATAGGCACCTCCAGTACTTGGTTCTCCCCAACTAGAATTGATGGCGGCCCTTCAACGGTTGTTCTGGTAAGCATCTTAACTGCGACACGTGCTCCTCGTCGGCCTCTATCTTTGACCCTTGCGATGCTTGCCTTGGGTAACTTCCTCAGGTACCGCAGTTCGCGTCCTCACCATCAGTGAGAGAATGGAATGATAATTTCAAACTTCTAGGTCAATGAACTCGCACGATAGGAATGAAGGAAGTGAAATCATCCTAATAGTTCCGTAGCCTCTCGATGATAAGTACAGACGTCTCCGTAACGATCCACAAGACTCTACTGAACTCGCTTATGACTCATAGAACCTATGAACCTAGAGCTCTGATACCAGCTTGTACGACCCAAATTTCCGACTTGTCACGACCCAATTTCCCTCTGTTGGGTAGCGTTATGGCAACTAGTCTTAGGGACTAGGTAAGCCTAATATTTCACTAATCAACAACAATAATAAAGAAAATGTATCAGTATCGATATGGAATCTTGACAAAATTTACAATTTCCCAAAACTCGGTAGATACAAGTCATAAGCTCTATGAATTCTTTCTACCAATCTAAATACAACTGTCTAAAAATGAGTAAGTACAGTTGAATTAAACAGGAAGGTGACTCCGAAACCTGCGAACATAGAAGCAGGTTTACCTTGAGTCTCCTTGAGGTGGCTCCATGCAGCTACTAACGGTTAATACCTGGATCTGTGCAAACAAAAATGCACAGAAGAGTAGTATGAGCACACCACAGGGGTGCCCAGTAAGTATCAAGACTAACCTCGGTGAAGTAGTGACGAGGACTGGTCCGGACACCCACTGGTGTAATAAAATAAAGACATAGCAGTAATGACAAAAACAATATATTTACCCAAAAATCTTCGAATGAAATATAGCGGTAGGAAAATATAAAGCGGAAGGAAATGCAGTAAGTAAAGTAATGGAAAAGCATAACAGAAATACGCAAGAAGGAAAGGATAACACGTAACCCAAGGTCGGAAATCACAATACCATAAAGCACTCAAACTCACCACCACATCAATTCACTCACATCAAGTAGTAGCATAAGCTCAATAAAAACCAGACAAATCCTCGAGTAAAAACCTTTGAAACGTGAGTTTATATCGAAAACTTTTGAAAATATAACCCTCTCAAGATGTAGGAAAAATCTTCTTTGAAACATACTTTTTCTGAATGAATATCTGTAAATTTTTATAAAAGAATTTGTAAGAACATAGTTCCCTTAAAATACGTTGTATAAAAATATACTCTCTCAATAATCCTCATTCAAATAACATTTATTCAAATATACTTGTCTGAAATAGTGTTCCTTCAAACATCATTTATTCAAGTATACTTTCTCAATAGGAGTCCTTCGGTAAAACTTTTATCGGAGATAAATTCCTTTCAGCTATACATTTCAATATAAGTATATGTATATATATGTATACTTTTAAATCCATGTCTCCTCAAGGATAAACCACTGGAACTCCGTCCGTAACTCAATAGACAATCGCGCAATGCAATGCAGGGGGAAAGTCTCAGGTCTAAGCCCGCAGTGCCAATATAAATATGCAAATGCATTGCAGGGGAAAGTCTCAGGTCTAAGCCCGCAGTTCCAATGTAAATATGAAATGCAATGCAGGGGAAAGTCTTAGGTCTAAGCCCGCAGTCCCAATGTAAATATGCAATGCAATGTCGGGGAAAGTCTCAGGTCTAAGCCCGCAGTCTCAATGTAAATATGCAATGCAATGCAGGGGAAAGTCTCAGGTCTAAGCCCGCAGTCCCAGTGTAAATATGCACTGTAATACCGGGTAAAGTCACAGGTCTAAGCCCGCAGTCCCAATGTAAATATGCAAAGCGATGCAGTACACAGAGAGAAAATAACTAGAACACAACAACAACAATGCACAAGCCACAACGATCACCACAGCAAACATAAGGCAATATGCAAGGTGCGACGTTAAGTTCACACGGGAACTTCAATCAAAATAATGGCAAAACTCACTCATAAGCAGAAATAACTTAAGGGGAAACCAAGTATCAATGAAACAATGTAAGGAGGAGAAAACCTAACAAATGTAGCAACGGTTCACAAGTCAATAAATAGAGAACCAATCATCCCGGCAAGGGAGGCAGCTATAATCAATCTCGCCTAACAGTTTGTTTCACGGAATAAACTCAGGTTAAGCAAACATTCAATATTAAGAGGCACCAAGGATACACCGCCAATATGGGTGATGGTAAACTATACCTAAGTAACATTTAAGGTAATTCATGTAAATCATCATGTACGACTCACGGGCATGCTTGACACCAAACAATAGCTATTCCAATTACTGTTAAACAATTATACGACTAGATGATACTAATTCTAATCAATTAGGCAGCTTGTGAAGGAATTTTTAGCATAGTGGTAGAAGAGGGGAAATATTCAGCTAAGTCAAATTAAGATCAAATAATCAACAAGGAGGAAACGAAGTCAAGAAAGTCTATTTCAAACATAGGAAAATGAAGCTAGTAATCAGAAACTCAACCATAACTGTTACCACTTTATGCGCCGGAGGTATAGGGACCTAAGAATCCTAAAAGTCCAACCTAATTGCAAATAAGTCTGAGTACGCACTTGTAACCTTGCGTACACGGACTACAATCAACATAGAAGACTCAAATCCTAAAGGGTAGTTCCCTCACACAAGGTTAGGCAAGATACTTACCTCAAGGACGACAACTGAGTACTCAAAGATAGACTTCTCAAGCGAAAAGACCTTCGGATGGCTCAAATCAACTAAAACAACTTCAAAATGCACATAAAACGTTTCAATCTTTGCTAATTTATAATAATCGACCCAAAAGTCGACCCCAAGGTCCGCACCTCAGAACCCAAAAAATTTTACAAATTCCGATTACCCATTCCAATACGAGTTCACCCATACTAAATTTATCCAAATCTGATGTCATTTGGTCGTTCAAATCATGAATTTTCAATTTTAGAAATTTTCTTTCAAAAACCCAAGTTTCTTCAACCCAATACACAAATTAAATGATAAAAATAAGAAATAATTCATGAAATATATTAAATTACAGTGGAAGAACACTTACCCATTCGAATTGTGTGAAAAACCTTCAAAGAATCGCCCAAAAACGAGTTCTAGAAGTCAAAATATGTTTAAAATGGTGAAACCCCCAACTCTCCAATCAAAACATGGATTTATTAAAAAAATGAACTTCTGTAATAATATTAAAGTTCAAAAATAATACTTACATACTGACCCCTATGAAAAGATGAGAAGAACGCCACGAAAATCACCTCAATTGGAGCTCTAGAACTCAAGATATGCTCAAAATACTAAAATGACGCGGTCTGGTTTTCTATACTCAGCGATTTTTGCACCTGCCACCAAAATATCCGCACTTGCGAGATTCCAGCTGTAAATTCCGCACCTGCGGACCATTTTTTGCACCTGCGGCTCAGCGGGTGCGGGCACACTTTCGCACCTGCGAAACACCAGCACCAGTTCTCTTCTCCGACACTAAAATGAGCATAACTTCCTCATACGATGTCCTAATTCGACGATTCTTTTATCTATAGCTCCGTAATTACGATACAGATCTAATACTTCAATCCAAACAGAAATTGGAGCTCATTTTCTTAATGTGGTACCAATTATGCTTGAAGAAACAACGCTGAAACATAAAAAACGAGCGCAACACAACCCATACCTATCCGAAACTCACCCGAGCCCCTCGGGACCTCAACCAACAATTCCCACAAGTCATATATCACTACTCGAATTTAGTCGAACCTTCGGAAAATCCAAAACAACACCAAAACACCGAATCAACCTCGGATTCAAGCCTAAGAACTTTTTAACTTTCAAAATACGTTGATGATGCCAAAACTTACCAAAGCACGTCCGAATTACCTGAAATTGTGCACACACGTCAAAAATGACACTACGAACCTATTCCGACTTCCGGAATTCCATTATGAGCCCGATATCAAAATTTCACCTATCGGCCGACATCGCCGAAATTCTAACTTTCGCCAAATTACCTCAAATCACTCTACGGACCTCCCAACCCAATTCCTGACGCGCGCCTAATTCCAAAATCATCACTCGAAGCCGCTAAAATTAACCAGAACTCATTTCGAGGCCATTTATACAAAAGTCAAACCTCTTGTCAACTTTCATCACTTAAGCTTCCAAAACTGGAATGTTTCTCCCAATTCGACTTCGAATTATCCGGTAACTGATTCTAACCACGCAAACAGGTCGATATACAAAATGTGAGGCTGCTTATGACCTTATACCACCGTACGAAGCTTAAATTCTCAAAACGACCGGTCGGGTCGTTACATTTTAAGAGGGGATACATAGGCAGCCTTATGGGTTAGGTCATAATTCAATAAAAATTTCATTTTCCCGCGCAAATGGAACTGGGGAAGAATTTTGAGCAGGTCCCTCAAAATTCTGTAGCAGGGGAGGTTGTAATGTCTTGAACTATGTCACGGTCATCGGTTCATCTACGTTTTTTAAAATATATGTTTATACTTTATTTTTACAAATCATGCATACTTACTCTTGAAGACAACTTTGTTTAGCAAACGCTATCCCGATGATATGAGCAGGATCATCAGACCAAGTGTACAAGTCAAACAAAGCCAGCGGGGGTAAAAACCAACCTTTCCCATTTACAGAACTCACGATTTTCTTTGGAAGCAGGCACAAAGATTGCAAAAACCCAAAATTTACTGTCCACCCAAAGGACAAACATTGTTCAAAGATACGATTCTCAAAGCCATAACACCTGCCAACATTGGCTATCATCAAAAACAAACAATGCTCCGTAGTCACAATGCTCACAACGATCACAATACTGCAATCTACTACCATCTAAGAAACTCGACTGATATTCACTATTTAAATCTTTGCATAAGGCTACCTTTATTCCTTCCTCTGCATAAGGCTAAGCTCTGCCTTCATCTTGCACGGGACTATGCTCTGTCCCCATAAGGCTAAGCTCTACCTCCACTTGCATAAGGCTGATTTTCTGCCTCCCTCTGCATAAGGCTACCTTTCTACATTCCCTTGGGTAAGGCTACCTTTCTGGCTTCCGTCTGCATGAGACTAAGCTCTGTCTCCATCTGCATGAGGTTAAGCTCTACCTCCACCTGCATAAGTCTAATTTTCTGCCTCCCACTGCATAAGGCTACCTTTCTGCCTTACCTTGCATAAGGCTACCTTTCTGCCTTCCGTCTGCATGAGACTAATCTCTGTCTCCATCTGCATGAGGTTAAGCTCTACCTCTATTTGCATAAGGCTAACTTTCTGCCTTCCATTTGCATAAGGCTACCTTTCTGCCTTCCACTTTCATAAGGCTAATCTCTGCCTTCATCCTGCATGAGGCTAAGATCTGCCTCATGTTTCCTTTTTATCGAGACTAAGCGCTGTCTCTTAAGAACTATTTACTTCACCTCTCTCTCGGGATAAGCTCTTCCCTTCAACTCGCAAGACCAAGCTCTGTCTTGTCAGCATCATATTACTACATTTCATGGCCTTAAATATCGCCAACCTGTCCAAAGGCGTCATCGTTCGGAGGCACCATCTTCATGGCCCGAGAACATCATGTCATGGTCTGAGGATCTCTCTTAATTTTGCATATCATTATTCAAAGGCGTCATCGTTCGAAGGCACCATCTTCATGGCCCGAGAACATCATTTGATGGCCTGCGAATCCTTCATCAAACAATTCATGGCCCAGGACATCATTGTCTTAGACATCATCCTTAACCGTTCGAGGACAACATTCATTGTCCAACGGGAACTTGCATCATGTTTAAATTTACGTGCAATATACGCTTGTATTGTTTTATTTGCAGGTAATCCGGCAAGCGACGGTTATCGTAGCAGGAGCAGTCCCGCTCCAGTTCTCCTATCTATTCGTGTAAACTATTCGCCCATCCAGCCATATATGTTGCGTTCATTCTTGAGATAGCTCCATCGGTATACTTCGTCGATGGGTCCAGAACTACATACCGCATGTTTCGTGTAAAACCAGGAATATGTAGGCAGCTCAAAGCCAAGGTGCGGCCAAAATCTCTCAAACCATTACACTCGATCAAAATTGGCCATCATATCTTTACCCGATAAACTCTTTCATCCTTCCCGGGTAAAGAGGGGCAGTTGTTGATACCCAATTTTTCCTCAAAATATTTTTAAAATTTACACATATACCTTCAAAATCATGCTGTCATAGAATTTAGTATTTTTTTATAATTTTCCTATATTTTTATCAATTTATTTTAATTTAACCAGCATTTTATTTCAAATAATTAATTACAAAATTGCATTAAAAATGATTTCAAAAGAATTTCTTGATTTAATGTATTATATTTGGTCTTATCAAGACCAAATCGTCTCATAATTATCCAAATTGTCACTCGTTCGCTATAATTGCAATAACTTTGGAATTATAGCCCAATCATATGTTTTATACTATTTTTTATTGATTAATTAGTCATTTATATTTTCAATACTAAATAATCATTTTAATTTATTTTCTAAGATCAATTTCATTTTTTACAATTACTAGCTATTTTATAAATTGTCTTATCTAATTTAATTAGGTATTTAACAGCTAGCCTCTTTTTATTTCAATTATAGCCTAAATTGGCCTGATTCCTAATCCAATTAAACAACCTAATAGACCCCAAGCCCAATTCCGAAAACTACCCGGCCCAATCTGGATTCAATCCTGACGGTTGATCAAAATTGATCAACGGTCTATGTTCCCCCTCCCATAATTAAACCTAAAGAGTACCCTTCCCCCATTCTCATTGTCCCCTCACTCTTCTGCCACCTCACCTCCCTCATCTCCCTCGTCTCTCTCTAAACACTTCACCTGCTAAACCTATCTCCTACCTTCTCTGGTCGCCGCCTTGCCGGAAAACATGGTGGTTTCACCACCCACAGCCTCATGGCTTCCTGCTTAACGTGTGTCACTGCTTTTGAAGTCCTCAAGTAAACCAGAGGCGGTTCACTCACCTCCTATTATCTCATGCCATTTTTCCGGCCATCCATGGTCGTCCGAGAAAGATTTTACAAACTTCCGGTTAAAAACGACGATTTTGAGTTACTTCTCCTTCTCTCTAGGATTTCTCTTCGAAACCCTAACTTATAAACACTCGTTCTTTTAAATCTGTAACAGATCTATACATATTTTGAGTTATTTTGATGTTTTCTTTAAAAGATTTTTAATTTTTCCTTAAACGATTTTTCGTCTACCAAACTAGGGTTCTTGAAACCCTTTTCAAAATAGCTTTCCATTCTGATTTCTAGTATTATTATATGATTCTCATCATGTTTATCATTATCTAAAACTTTTCCCTTTTGTTCTGATTTATTTTGCTAAAAACACTAGGTTTTCGGTTTTAATCATATATTCCAAGTGTGTCTTTGATGATACGTTTGATTAATCTGTGCATGTGTTTGATTCTCATGAACTTCCCAAGTCTCTATGATTTTACCCTATTGTTTGCTTATTAGACATGCTGATTCTTTGTTTTTCCGCTCATACTTTGCCTGTTCTGTTATTCCTTTTAATTGCTACTATTTTTTTACGAGATTCTTGTTACTATGGTCACTAGGGTTCTTTGTTCTCATATATTCTGTTAGGTCCTTAATTATTTGATATGTTCTATGTGAATCCCTAATTTTGTGTGATTAGGGTTTCTGATTTTTGCCTAATGTGTGTTTATCCCGCTTAAAATCAGTATTATTTGCTACTTTGAATCTTCGAACAATTGTGGTCAGTACTGTTCTCCACTTATTCTGAATACTTCCATAAATATGTGATACTTTCCCTAATTCATGCTGATTTCTTGTCATTTGAATCTCACTCGAGGTTTTTCTTGTTGATTTCCAGATTTCGTACCTTATTTCTATGAATAATTTTGTCAAATTAACTCACATGTGCTTTCCTTAATTAGGGTATTCTAAACTTAGCCCTTATTATATGACTTATACTTTGCTGAAAATTTGTTTCCTTGTGTGTTGCCATCAGTCTATATGATTTTCTTTCCTTATGTTATTACTTTTTATTACCGTTTGAACAATGACTCCTTAATTAGAGGGAGTACTTACATTAATATGATTCTAATTGATGTTTACTTCTATAATTGTGCTGAACTATTATTTGTTACCTTATTTTCTGCCAATTTTAAAAAATATAAGTACCTTCACTCTTTCATTAAACAGGACACGAACAGACACACTGTTCAAAGCTCTCTCTTACATATACATATACTCTCTTCTGCTCCTCTTCTGATTACTTGCTATTATCAGCTGGCTGCATGCCAAGACTGATTATTCTACTCTTTAAGTTCTTCATCCTGCGTTTGACATCTCCTTTATGGTATGTCCTAATTACAATTCAAGTTTCAAAAACAATATGTTTCTCTTAATGCTTCAATTCATCTTGTTTCTGATATGTTTCTACTTGTGGTTTTGCTGTGATTTTTGCATTTAACTTGGTTACATTGTTATCCATTTTACATGATATTTATCCCGCCCCTTTTAGACACAACATGTTTATTAGCCCTTTTGCATGTTTCAATGTGATTCTGCCTCACTTCTGTCTTCTTTGATTCCTGGCACACAGCAATCTGCATTATATGTAACTATGTAGTCCTGAACACATGCTGAACCTATGTGTGACCCTGCCTATTATGTGTTTCCCTATATGCTTCATACTTGTCCCCAACCCCTCACTTCCCTGTTTGTGATTGTTAGACTTGCTCTGGTTTTTGTTTCTTATGTGTATTGTTCTGATCCGGAGACTCTGACTGTCTTCCCCCTTTCCTTTCAAAATGTTTTCACTAAAGCAAAATTCTTCTATTGTTCTTCAAAGATCATTTCAAAAAAGTTATTTTCAAAATTTGTTTCTCACTCAACCTTTTCAAAACTATGTCAAGCCCTCGCACTATACTCTTAGAAACTTAGGTTCTGCCCCTCTAATGGGTGACTGCTTTGGGATCCCGATGAGATCCCTCTCAACTCTTATGCATTAGAGCTGGCCCTTGCACACTACACTTACTCATTATGGTTATAAAAATCTGGGCATGAGCACTGCTCGGGATCCCTTGAGGTCCTTAGGGAACTCTAACACACTCGGATTATATGAAAGGCTGTGGAACACCTATTGGCATTGAGACTTTTGGAGATCTAGGCCTATTGGTAGGCTCCCTTTGGTGTAACTTCTTATTTTTCTTTTTTCATTTATGTAATTCATGCAATGGTTTGTAATAATTATTTGTAAACAACTATTGGGGATGGATAGTGAAAAGGGGAAAGGGTTACTATGCATGCCAAAGGGTAGAAATCATGTCCTTAGGTTTATATTTTCTATTTGCGCAATATAATTCATGTTTAGGACCAATATGTGCAAATCGTGCATTAGAAATCATGCGTCCCAAGTTTCCTGTCTACTGTTTCAGAATACCACTTGATATTACTGTCATATCACTTAGAAAATCGTCTGTTAGGATAAATGATGCTAATAATTGGTATTTTCCGCAATCCTGCTTCATACTGCTATGCACACTTGCAAATCCTATTCTAGGATACACAACACTAAAATAAACAGTCACCTGCGCATATTCTCAAACCCTGCCTAATGTTATAACTATTATGCATTTAGAAATCCTGCCTAGGAACTCTGCATATGTCACGACCCAAAATCCATAAGGTCGTGATGGCGCCGGACACCGCTGTAAGGCAAGCCAATCATTAAATGGTGAATTATATTCCTGTTTTTAACATTTTGAAATCGTTATCTTTCATTTCATTGCATAAAAAATTAATAAATCTTCGTTGAATAAATACGACAGATAAACAATCCAGTTTAATAAATAAAATCCCAACACATCCCAGAACCCAGTGTCACAAGTGCATGAGCAAATTCTAAGAATTATAAAAATACTACAAAGCTTGTCCGAAATACAAATTGGACAAGGAGTTTAAAAACGAAGAGAAATACAATATGAGGGAGACTCTGTCAGCTGCAGATCGCCTCCGGATGATGCAGCTCGCCTAAGTCTCCAAGTCAGCCACATCGCCGCGTCGAGTAGGACCACTAGCTATGAATGTACATGTGCAATAAAACTGCACACCAAGTGTAGCATGAGTTTGAAAACAACATGTACTCAGTAAGTATCCCGCCCAACCTCAGAGAGGTAGTGACGAGGGGTCGAATTTGACACTTGCTAGAGGTCAATTTAACATAATCAAGTGAGACACTACGCATGAATATCATAGGCAATTTATTAAATCAGGGATAAAAAATATCAACTCCTTTCACATTTTACACATTAAATCTTCGTCATTTCAGTTGACAAACTTAAATCTTTAAGAAAATTTGATAGTTCAAGTCACAAATGGTATATAATATGTATATATCATGCATAATAACTGCCGATGGTTGAACGACCTGAACAAACAATAATAAAATGTGCACTGCCGAAGGGTCGAACGGCTCGAACCATAGATGCATCTATTCCGTCTTGGTGTACGGACCTCTCCCATGAGAGTAGTGGAAGGAATCACTCCGCTCACGGAATATATATTGCGAAGCGGTCACACATACGTGTACACAACCAAACAGTCCACCCCGACTATACCCGGAAAAACAATTACCAATAAATGACAAAGTTCTCTTTAATAGTTACCAATGTAGTATTTAATTCTTTTCCCGAAATTCATTAATCAAATTCAGAAATAATCTAATAATTTTAAATTTCTTCGATAAGGTTACAATTATGACAAATAAAACATATTTTTGGGTCCTAAACTACCCGGACAAGCATAATACTAGCTACGCATGGACTCCCGTCACCTCGTGCGTACGTAACCCCCACAAATAGTAGCACATATATTTAATTACATTACCTATGGGGATAATTCCCCCTCACAAAGTTAGAAAAGAGACTTACCTCGCTCCGAAATTCCAAAACCGGATTTCAAGCCCTTCCGACGACTCCAACTGATGCACAACGCCCCAAAACTATTAAATAATGGTAAAAACAATAAAAATTCACTCTAATACTTGAAAAATTCAAATTATATAAGTTCCCAACTCTACTCAAAAATTTGACCAAAATGCCCTCGGGCCCACGTGCCCGAATTCTGAAATTTCTCGAAGATAAATTCTACCCATAGCTTTACTAACCCAAATATACAATTTACTCTAATTTTTCATTCTTATATTCATTGTAAAAGTTCAAAATTCTAAATTCTAGGTCTTCCCCAAAAATTCCAAATTTATACTAATTTTCCATGTCTAAATCCATGTAAGATCACATATTTAACTCAAAAATAGGAAGAAATCACTTACCTAGTGTTGCTTGGTGAAAATCCCTCCTTGAGTTCTCCAAAATCGTCCAAGCCAAATGGAAGAAACGAAATAAATGGGCCAAAACTCGTTTTTAAAACAATCTGCCCAGGTGCTTCATCGAGTTGTACCTTGCGATGTGCAGGTTGTACATCCTATTATAATTTTCCCCTGTTGTACACCTTCTATTAAAAGGTTCATAACTCCTTGTAGAAATATCAAATTGACAAACGGCTTGAATATTTAGAAACTAGACTCGAATATCTTTCATTTGATAGGTTTTAAAGCATATAAATCTTTATATATTCCGAGATATGAGCTTCCAAAGTCAGCTCCACGCATCAGAAAATTCTGTCGAAACTGCTTCACCAGCCATCTTCAATCGATCATAACTTTCTGATCAAATGTACAAATGATGAATGGTTTAACTTTCTGGAAACTACAATGCAAGGGCTACAATGGTTTTGTAAATTTTCCGATTCCTTATATATTTCGAGGTCTAAGCTTCCAAATTCAGCTCCCCATTGCACCAGTTGCTGCTTTTCTGCAGAAATTTCAGCAACTTCAACAATGTGCCAAACGATCCGAACCCCATCCGAAACTCATCCGAGCCACTCGGGACCTTGTCTGAATATACCAATAAGTCTCCTAACATAGCACGGACTTTATCGAAGACTTAAATCACATCAAACAATATCAAAACTACGAATCGTGCATCGAATCGAATTATGAGTTTTCAAATCTTCCAACTTCTATAGTTTGCGCCGAAACATATCAAATCAATCCGGAATGACTTCAAATTTTTCACACGAGTCATAAATGACATAATGGAGTCTTTCCAATTTTCATAATCGGATTCCGACCCTCATATCAAAAAGTCAAACTCTCGGTCAAACTTCTCAAAAACCTTCAAATTTCTAACTTTTGGGAAATGACTCTAAAATGACCTACGGACCTCCAAATCCACTTCCGAACACGCACCCAATATCAGAATCACCATACAGAGCTATTCCCATATTCAAAATCTCCAACGGACATCGATAGCATTGAAGTTCACATCAAACCAAATTTATGAAATCCTTCTAAAGTGCTAACTTCCACAATAGGCGCCGAAATACTCCTGGGTCATCCAAAACCCCATTCGAACATACGCCCAAGTCCTAAAATCATAATACGAACCTTCTAAAACCTTCCAATCCCGATTCTGAGGTCGTTTACTCAAAAATCAAATCTCAATCAATTCTTTCAACTTAAGGTTTCCGAAATGAGAATTCTTTTTCCAAATCCACCCAAACTTCTCGAATTTCAATTTCGATCATGTGTGCAAGTCATAATACCTGAAACGAAGCTGCTAGTGCTCATACTGCGGAACGACGCGCCAGAGCTCAGAACGACCGGTCGGATTGTTACATTCTCTCCCGCTTAAACATATGTTCGTCCTCGAACGTGCCAATAAATGCTCCGGAGTTGTTCAAAATAATTGTTCAATACATCGTGCACCTGCCCGTGCTACCACAACCCAGTTGAGTACATTTGCTCGAACAATCTGAAGATTTCCCTTTTTACTTAGCCAAATAAGTGTTAGAGTCAAACTCCAACACTCAAAATTCTCTACCAGGCCTGTTTCCAACGTACGAACATAGTATCACTCACCACACGATGTACCAGAATAAGATTACGTGCCTTTGCTGAATTAGCACCATACACCACATAATTCACCCGACCATAATAACATTCTATGATCTTAATAGCCAAAATTCCATGAATCTGATGCTCCCAATGCATCATTTATATATATCTTTCCCAACTTTTACATGACCGCCACGACGAAAGACATGTGTAGAATTTCATAACCAACTGCAGAGTCAACAAATCACTAAACCTCTCCTCTTGACTAGAATCGTCACCTCATTATGAACCAAATAATGATATTTGTTCTTTAATACTTTTTAATAAATATGATTTCACTAATACTAGATCCAATAATCTTTTCTCACATAGTATAAGCTTCCCAAGCAATAAGCCACCCCAGATTCTGCCAAAATCTCATATGATGCCACAATGTGCCAATAGGCTACTGATGTGCCGGAGAGTTGCGGCACATTTAATGTCAAATTTCTTAGATTATAGCTTGTTTTCAAGATCACTTACCTTTTATACTTATGGAATTTTGATGTTTTGCAGTGCATGAGGATTAAACACTCAAGAACGTGGAAAAGAGATAAAAAAGCTAAAAAAATAAGGGAGAGAGCAATATGCGATCGCAGAATGCACAAGGAAGGACCGCAAACCTGCTATGCGGACCGCAGATGGGTCAGTTGGATCGCAGACTTCAACGGAAAGATTGTCCAAATTCAAGAGCAAAATGCGGTCCATTATGTGATCGCATAACTCATCTGCGAGCCGCATAATTGACCGCAAAACCACCAATGCATGAAGCCCATTTCAAGAATGCGATGCAGTTCTGCGGTCCCTTATCAGCAATGCGGACCGCATACCAAACAATGCGATGGAAACCTGGAAACTAGGGTTTTACGTATGCGATGGCCCTGTGAAGAATGTGAACCGCTTACCTGTTCTGCGACAGGAATGCGGTCGCATAGCTGACCTGAAAGGGTATTTTTGTCTGTTTTTGGCCCCGATTTTTAGCCCACTATAAGTATATTTATTTGGGTTTTGTGGATGATGCTTGTCTGATTTTAGATCTACAACATACTTTTGAATATTCCTCTCTTTTGGAAGTGTTAGAAGTGAAGATTCTTGTATTTTGTAAGCATTCATGGCATTAAATACTCTTATCTTTTTATCATTTAGTATGAGTGGGTAGTTTTAAATACTAAGGTTGTGGACTCTAAATGGGTGTTATGTTATTGGGTATTTGACATTGAATATATATATAATGGTTGATTGATATTTATTTACTTCTCATTCTTCATTTATTGTTGGTGGTCGCAAACATTAACAAGTGCCATTAATTCTTCCTTAGCTTGGAAAAGCGAGTTAGAATTTGTAGGAGTAAATAACAAAGACTCAAGGCTTTAAACCTTGTTTAATAGAATCGCTTAGGGATAAGTGGATTTAATTTGGCATTAATTTATTAATCTTCATTGCAACTCTTTTATATTTGGGAAAATCATAAAGAGGAAATAATACCCAACTATTGGAAAATATTGGGTGGTCATTTAGAAATTATTTACATATCTAAAGGACCTTCCATTAGAAATATATCATATTAATACCCATTAGCATTACATTTCATTGAAGGGGACACAACCTTGGTTTAGTTAATCACATTAATTACAAGTCTAATTAATCATCTTTGTTACTACTACAATTAAATCATTACACAATCAATTCCCATATTCTTGTTACATTAACGAAATAGAGATATGATTTAAGTTAAGAATCACACTACCAAAGTAATATTTTCACACCTATTCCCTATGGGATTCGACCCCAACCTTGTTGGGTTATTATATTTGACTTCGACCGCTTTACACTATTATTAAGGTGTAATGTGAGCATATCAAATTTTAGCACCGTTGCCGGGGAATACGGTTTTGAAATTACTAGATAGTGTGTACTTTACTTTATATCTTTTTCTATTCCATCACACGTTGCTCGTTTTGTTTGGTGTACTAGGTTGAAATGGCCAATGTTTGTGATGAAGAGGAGAAGCCCTTCCCCGACATCGGAGAATATGTTGGTTGATTTCCCAATGCACACGCAAGTGTACGTGGTCGACAAGTAATATAGGAA